>JAVJIF010009733.1:0-188416 GCA_038442645.1 Agave tequilana
GGCCGGATTTTCGATAAATTCTGAAAAATTCCCAAAAATATTTTAAGGTAGATAATATGATTCTAGACATATGGTGAAAGCGGATTCTCAAAATACAACTCTATTTTGAAATAAAAATCGTAAAGCCGCTTATCTGTATCGGTCGACACCGAACTACGGAGATTTTCCAAAATAATCCAGAAAATCCTGAAAATTTTAAAATATTAGAAAATAATTTTTAAAACTGAAATCAGCTCAATCTGATGACCATAAAAGTCAAATCAATATTATACGTCGTATCGCGTACCGATGCTGTGATACGTACATCGGGGATCGTGGGTTACAATGTGTTGCTCCGCACTTAATGTAGTTGTGCCTAGTCACATCTCAAATTTGAGATTATGATCGAAACTAGGGTACATCAGTAGTAACCTAATGATAGTATAATTACAATACTCAAATATGATTATAATAAATAGTTGATACAAAGGCGTACTTGTACCTGATGTGGATCTAATTCAAACGCTTGGATTCCTGACCTTCTGACTTTTGATCTTCCTCCGAAATTGTTTACAAAATAGGGGATGGGTTAACGTTGCTGGTCTAGCCCAATAACAATCCTGCGCTGATCAAGTCTGTAATACTCTAATAAAAATAATAAGAAAGTTTTAGATAGAGTTATTAAGAAGGAATACCTGAATTTGAACTTTATAATTTTGGCACACTAATTTTTTATTTAATATTCTGAACCTTTGAGTTTTCAACAAATAGTATTCTTACAATAACTGAGATAAACTAACAAAAGCAATTTATTGTAATGTATTCATATTTCATGATATGTTACCAAGTCACTGATTTGTTGTAACTCTTGTCCAACTTTAATTTAGTAGTAATTTTTCATCTCTCTTATTTCTCTTGTCTTTAAATTCATAAATTAACTATAATGACGAGATTTTTAAACTTTGAGATAATTTATAGATCCTCAATTATCATTTTTAATCCAACCCACTTCATAAATAACGTAATTACATATCGGTGCACTCAGGCATTTTCTAGAATTCAAAAAGACAATTAAACACGAAAAGTATACATCAATCAGCAGCATAGCTCATATATTGTTTTCTTATGTAACAATAAATAATAATATAATAGTTAACCAACAATTCAAGAAAGTGTATCACAACACTTCTCATCTAAATATTGTGATTACTTTTGCAAAACATTATCACTGCACATATCACACGTCATATGCTATATAACATAACAAATATTCCACATCCATCACGGTGTCATCATTCTTAACATAACACACATTTCGTGGCTCCAACAAGTTAGACCGGTCTCATCATAAAATTTATTTCAATACTCCATTTGGCACCATCCGCTGACCAGTCCTATCTTAACACAATATAAGGCATATTTACACACCCACGCAACTACCCCCGGCTAAATAGGCACCATCACACCCCCCACACAACTACCCCCAGTTCCATGGGCTCAACCCCCTCCCCCACACGTAACTACCCAGCTCCACTGTCACACACATAGCATAGGCAATATCACACACATAATACAGGCACATTCACACATATATCACATCCCACACATATAATAGAGTATTTCTTGTAAAATAAAATATATCACTCAAAAGTATTTCAGACAAAATGCAAGATGACAATACATATCACAAGATAATATAGAACTAACTTATTTAGTCTCAGTCATATCAAGAGATTAAATATATAACCTCAATTAGTAATTAATATAGCACTTCCTTCTCCACTAATTAATAATGCTTATTAATAACTAATTTCAATCTATATTATTTGCATACAAAAATCATACACGACTCTTAACTAAATGGAACAATATTTTCACCTTAAGGCTAAATCAAGTTATTATACTTTTGATTTCTTTTGGTAACACTGAATAATATTTTACTAATTTCCCAAATTAAGAATAGATTAAAAGGTTAATTCACTTCTGGTCCAATTCTAAAATTATGATCAGTCTGTGTTAAATAAGTTTGGCCCAAAGGCCTATCACTCTAGTTTTGATGATGATCAACTCATGAAGTTATGATTACTAATGATCTTGTGTTTAATTAGTGACAGATTCCTTATCAAGATCTTAGTAGGTGTGGAGCTTCAATAAAGGATTTAAAGTCAAGTTGGAAGCTAGCACCGGTTGATTCACGAGCCTATGCATCAAGATTACATCTAGAGATGAGCTCGGTGGATTGCATGTGGACCAAGTCAAGAAGATGAAAGACTTCAAGTGAAGACTTCAAGAAGATGAAGACTGAGTCTAGATTTTTTTTTATAAATTTATTTTAGATAAAATGTAAAGGATAGAATAGTTGGTGGATTGCTCAAGTCTATATCACACACACACTCTGATAGAACTCTTGATAGAATGATTTTCATAAAAGATTTTCCTAGTTAAGAAAAGATTTTTATTTGTGATAAAATACTTTGGTTTTTGGTATTCATGTATACATATCTTATATCCAAAACCATGTTTAGAGCCTTATGTCAAAAACTAGATATTCATCTTATTTGTGTAGTGGATCATATCCATACACACTATGCTTTAAAAGTATATCTTGTTTTTGTATTTGATGAGATTTTCCTTATGACAAAATATCTACTTTGGGTTTTGGTAATTTCTTATATACATATCCTTTAACCAAAACAAGTTTAGTGCTTTATGTCAAAAACTAGATATTTCATCTTGATTGTGTGGTGGATCATATCCATACACATTTTGCTTTATAAGTTCAAAATATCTTGTTTTTGTATTTTGTGAAGTTATGGAAAAACAAGTGTTAGAAAAACATATTTTTAGAAAAACAGTTTTATTTTGATTGAAACTATTTTTCTGGATTTACTGTGAATTTCTGGGATTTTATTAAGCCACAAGACCAATCCTTAATCCCTATTTTCTGGTTCTGCCAGTTCTGATTTTTCAGAACTGACAGAGGCCGGTCGACCGGGTCGGTCGACCGGACGTGCACGACGTGCACGCCAGTGTGCACTGGAGATCGGTCGACCGGGCCGGTCGACCGCTTCAGAGAGCTTTGCTCTCGGGAATTATCGGTCGACCGGGCCGGTCGACCGACAGAGAGTTAACTCTCTTCTCCAGTTGCGCGGTCGACCGGGCCGGTCGACCGGAGGCTGCAACGGTCGGATTTTTGACCGTTGCCGGTAGACCGGACCGGTCGACCGGTAGCTCTGACAGAGCCCAACGGTCAGATTTTTCTGGCCTCTATAAAAGGGGTTTTGTCATTGTTTTAAGCCAAGATTTTTGGAGACCTTAGAGCTAGTTTTTCCCAGTCTTTCTGAAGGGTTTTTCTCCACAAAATTAGAGTCAATACTTCCAATTAAAAGGAGAGTTTTATCAAAGAGTGTAAAAGAGATTTTCTTGTATTTTTCACCAAAGATTCTTTCCTTGCTTTCTCACACAAACACTTGAGCATCCATTGAGCTATTCATTCTATAGGAGTGTTATTGTGAGAGGATTTTAGGTGATCAAGAGTTGTGATCACCAAAGTTCATCTTTGTTCTTTGAGAAGGCGGACGGTTGTGTTCGCGGTTTGTTTCGGGTCCTAGTGAGGACTTGGTGTTGTTGGGTCCTAGTGAGGACTTGTAGCTTGAGGTGCGGCCTCGACGAGCCGGTGGGCTTGTGGTGTGTAAGGGACTAGAGAGTCCGAGGGCTTGTAGGTGTTGCGGCACCGAGGAGAGATCCGGTGGGATCTTGCATAGTGGAAATCCTTCGTGTGTTGAAGGCGAGGATGTAGAGCAAGTGTGCTCGAACCTCGAAACAAACCCTTTGTGTTTGCGATTGCTCACTCTTGCTCTCTTTCTCTTTTTGTCTCTATTTTATATCTTGCATTCAATTTATTGTGTTCATCTTATATATGCATATTCCCTTGTGCTCATAATTGATATACATACTTGCTTGGGATTGTTGTTAACACTAGTATTCAACCAAGAGAGCCAACGCGGCACCTCAAACCCATTCAAGGGGAATCTAGAGGAGTTTGTCCAGAGCCTCGCAAGGGGAATTCGGCAACACTCTTGTGTTATACATAAGTGTTTAATTAAAAGAAGTTTAATTTGGTCAACTTAGTTTTAATTCCGCATTATTTGTTCATAAGTGACCATTAGATTAGCCATCACCTATTCACCCCCCCTCTAGGTGATCTTACAATTGGTATCAGAGCTAGTGCTCTTGATTTGGGTCTAATAACCAAAGAGTTAAAGATCCTCCTTTAGGCTAATCACAATATTTGTACACACACACCTCACCATGGACTTCATGTCACCACCCACCTTTGATATTCTTAACATCCAAACTTGGAAGGTTAAGATGTCATTGTACCTCAAGGCCTTAGGAATTCATGCTTATCTTGCTACTACTAATAATGATTATTGTTCAAATAGCAAGTACATTGAGGCTAATGCAAAAGCCCTTCATGCTCTTAAATGTACCCTAAATGATGATATTTATCTAGGGTTTCTAACATTGAATCGGCTTTTATAGCTTGGAACATCATCACCTCCCTTGGCGAAAAGGATCTATATTATGCCGGGAGCGATTCGGATGTGGAAGCGACACCTCCAACAAGTGCTACATGGTCCAAGGGATAACCCCCTTGAGGTAACTACCGAATCCGAGGATGAGGATGTTAATATGTCATATGATGAGCTTAATACATTTTGCCAATTATTGCTTGAGAAATATGACATATTAAAAGGAATAATAAAAATTGAAAAAGGAAATTGCTTGCATGCATAAGGAACATGACTCATATAGAAATAACATTGCATGCTTAGAAAAAGATAATGATAGTTGGAAAAGAAATTTGATTGCATGCATGTAGAAAATGATTCTTTTAGAAATAAACTTGCATGTTTAGAAAAAGAAAATAAAGATTTGAAAAATGAAAATGCTTCCTTGCTTTCAAAATGAATGATCTTTGTGAAGGGAACACTATTTTGAAGGATAAAATCATTTGGTGGAAAAACAAAGAGAAGAAGTTTTTCAAGAAAATAAATCTTTGAAAAGAAAATTTGTTGAAAAAGAAAAGGATATGTTTTTCAAAAGAAAAAGAAAAATGATTCTTTATCTCACCATGCTTTACATGCCACAACTAATGAGATTAAGAATTTGAAAAATAAGATAGAAAATTTGAGCTTAATTTGAGCACATGTGCATTCAATCATTCTAAGTTGGAATCTTTGTTTCAAAAGAAACAAGTTCCCCATGCTCATGCACATACACATCATGCTCATGCTTATGTTGCACATCACGATCACAATCACACTCATAAGCATCATGATAGGGTGTACACTTGTACACATTGTGGCCGCAAAGGCCATTTAGCAAATTTTGTTTTGATAAGAAACCTCATTTGTATTTTGCTAAGTATAATAGATTTTGGGATCCTTACAATAAAGCTAACCCCAAGGACCCAAGAAAGTATGGGTACCAAACCCCCACCCTTTGATTTTGATGTAGGTGAGGGCTCTCACAAAACGTGAGAGGATTGGTGCCTTGATAGCGGATGCAATGGACATGATGGACAAACTTTTGGATGCATTGCTATCAAGGAGATTTTGGTGGAAAGACCACCATGCTTGGAGTTTTGGAGTTGGTAAACAATTTCTAAACTCATATTTTATTTTTGTACATGCTTTTTATTTTCATAATATCATTCATAGCATGTTCATGTTTTAAGATTTTATGTGCTTCTTGTGGCATTTACATGCTTAAATGTAGAATATGTCAAAACTTGCATTTATACATATATGAATAGTGAACTACAATTGACTCATATATATTTGAACTTCATGCTCATTTGTATCCACTATATGCATGTGTATAGGCTAGTTTTGACGATTCGGTCATTTATACTTGTTATGCCTATCTTTGATCTTACTTCTTGTATATGTGTGTTTAATTCAAATCTAATAAATATACATGTATACCCCTTGAGTCATTTGCCTTCATGCAATATATATTGGACTCTTTTAGATTTGGGATATGTATGCATATTGTTAGAATTGGATAAATCATACATATACCATGAAGATTAGTATTTTAAATAAAAATAAAAAATTGATGATTTTCATGTTTTTGATTTGTATTAAAGATTAAAACATGTGTAAAACAAAATGTGATTTATGATCTTTTTGAGCTTGAATGACTACTTTCATGAAATGCTATTTACATAACCTTTGAACACTCATCTTTTATTCAAAAATATATTTATGAGCTTTATGGACTATGAGTGCTTGGATTTTTATGTACTTAGTCTCATTCATGAAAAACATATGATTTGACATTTTGAAGGATCTTTAACTAGTTTTCAAAAACAATTTATACTAGTTATGTATTCTTCAAATAGTTTTTGAGATTGTCACATGATTCAATTTTTCTTAAAATTTAATGCTTCATGATTTGAATATTAGTTTATATGTTAGTTTTTGTCAACACTAGGATTTATACTTGAACATATCATGGGCCTCAAAAAGATCTATAGTAAGTGTGCTTAAATCTTATTTGAACCCTTGAAATGTACTTGTATTGCTTAGTTTTGATGATTCATACATATTTAAACTTATGTTCACCTTTTGGATTTGATTTATGATCATGTGCCTTTTAATTCATGTATATGTGTATTTTGTCAAACCTTAAAATATACATGTATAACTCTTGAGTCTTTTGCCCTCAATGCAAATCCATTCATATAGACTCACTTGAGTTTAAGAGATATGTATGTATATTTCATGTATTGTCAAAACATACATATATCTTAACATATAGATTTTGTTTTCAATGATTTAATAAAAAAAAATGTGAGATGATTTTGATGTTTATGATTTTCTAAGGAATATTGTACCTTATTGCCATTTTCATGATGCCATGTTTCACATAACATTAGTACACTCACTTCTTTTGAAACTATTTGGACTTTATAGATTAGAGTGTTTGAGTGTTTTGTGTTTCATTGCTATTTCATGAAAATCCTTAGATTTATTCCTTGATAGAAGGATTTCGTACTAGTTGTTAAACACTCTCATTTAACTAGTTCGAATTCTTCATGTGTTGTTAATGCTAAGCTTAATTCAAATCTTATTTTTCAAGCTTATGCATTAGATTTTAAAATGGTATCAATATTTTTTATTTGATATCAAAGAGAAAATTCAAAATTTGTTTTGATAAAATAGAATAATGATTTTGTTTTGATGAGAAAAATTCAAAATTTTTTATTTGTATTGCCCCTCCTGACTTCTTTATTTTGACATAAAGGGGGAGAAAATTTGTTGATTTGATTTTACTTTGAACCCTTTGTTGATGATTGACAAAAAGGGGGAGAAGTATTTGTGTTTTTGTTTTGATATATATGCATGATTTCCTTGCTTAAGGGGGAGAAGTATTTGTCCTTCTTACTTAAGGGAAATTAAGATTTGTATTTATGCATATGTGTTTTGATTTATGCAAATAGGAGTAAAAAGATTTTGATTTATGCTTGTTGCATCTCCATATTTGCATCCATATTCATGTGCTTCATGATCATATTTATTATTTATTTTGTATGCATGAGTTAAGGGGGAGCTTCTTTGAAGCTTTACTTTAATCCATGCATATATACGTCATGAGTTTTGTCATCATCAAAAAGGGGGAGATTGTTGGCCCAAAGGCCTATCACTCTAGTTTTGATGATGATCAACTCATGAAGTTATGATTACTAATGATCTTGTGTTTAATTAGTGACAGATTCCTTATCAAGATCTTAGTAGGTGTGGAGCTTCAACAAAGGATTTAAGTCAAGTTGGAAGCTAGCACCGTTGATTCACGAGCCTATGCATCAAGATTACATCTAGAGATGAGCTCGGTGGATTGCATGTGGACCAAGTCAAGAAGATGAGAAGACTTCAAGTGAAGACTTCAAGAAGATGAAGACTTGAGTCTAGGTTTGTTTTTATAAGATTTATTTTAGATAAAATGTAAAGGATAGAATAGTTGGTGGATTGCTCAAGTCTATATCACACACACACTCTTGATAGAACTCTTGATAGAATGATTTTCATAAAAGATTTTCCTAGTTAAGAAAAGATTTTTATTTGTGATAAATACAATTTGGTTTTGGTATTCATGTATACATATCTTATATCCAAAACCATGTTTAGAGCCTTATGTCAAAAACTAGATATTCATCTTATTTGTGTAGTGGATCATATCCATACACACTATGCTTTAAAAGTATATCTTGTTTTTGTATTTGATGAGATTTTCCTTATGACAAAATATCTACTTTGGGTTTTGGTAATTTCTTATATACATATCCTTTAACCAAAACAAGTTTAGTGCTTTATGTCAAAAACTAGATATTTCATCTTGATTGTGTGGTGGATCATATCCATACACATTTTGCTTTATAGTTCAAAATATCTTGTTTTTGTATTTTGTGAAGTTATGGAAAAACAAGTGTTAGAAAAACATATTTTTAGAAAAACAGTTTTTATTTTGATTGAAACTATTTTCTGGATTTACTGTGAATTTCTGGGATTTTATTAAGCCACAAGACCAATCCTTAATCCCTATTTTCTGGTTCTGCCAGTTCTGATTTTTCAGAACTGACAGAGGCCGGTCGACGGGTCGGTCGACCGGACGTGCACGACGTGCACGCCAGTGTGCACTGGAGATCGGTCGACCGGGCCGGTCGACCGCTTCAGAAAGCTTTGCTCTTGGGAATTATCGGTCGACCGGGCCGGTCGACCGACAGAGAGTTAACTCTCTTCTCCAGTTGCGCGGTCGACCGGGCCGGTCGACCGGAGGCTGCAACGGTCGGATTTTTGACCGTTGCCGGTCGACCGGTAGCTCTGACAGAGCCCAACGGTCAGATTTTTCTGGCCTCTATAAAAGGGGGTTTTGTCATTGTTTTAAGCCAAGATTTTTGGAGACCTTAGAGCTAGTTTTTTCCCAGTCTTTCTGAAGGGTTTTTCTCCACAAAATTAGAGTCAATACTTCCAATTAAAAGGAGAGTTTTATCAAAGAGTGTAAAGAGATTTTCTTGTGTTTTTCACCAAAGATTCTCTCCTTGCTTTCTCACACAAACACTTGAGCATCCATTGAGCTATTCATTCTATAGGAGTGTTATTGTGAGAGGATTTTAGGTGATCAAGAGTTGTGATCACCAAAGTTCATCTTTGTTCTTTGAGAAGGCGGACGGTTGTGTTCGCGGTTTGTTTCGGGTCCTAGTGAGGACTTGTGTTGTTGGGTCCTAGTGAGGACTTGTAGCTTGAGGTGCGGCCTCGACGAGCCGGTGGGCTTGTGGTGTGTAAGGGACTAGAGAGTCCGAGGGCTTGTAGGTGTTGCGGCACCGAGGAGAGATCCGGTGGGATCTTGCATAGTGGAAATCCTTCGTGTGTTGAAGGCGGGGATGTAGAGCAAGTGTGCTCGAACCTCGAAACAAACCCTTTGTGTTTGCGATTGCTCACTCTTGCTCTCTTTCTCTTTTTGTCTCTATTTTATATCTTGCATTCAATTTATTGTGTTCATCTTATATATGCATATTCCCTTGTGCTCATAATTGATATACATACTTGCTTGGGATTGTTGTTAACACTAGTATTCAACCAAGAGAGCCAACGCGGCACCTCAACCCATTCAAGGGGAATCTAGAGGAGTTTGTCCAGAGCCTCGCAAGGGGAATTCGGCAACACTCTTGTGTTATACATAAGTGTTTAATTAAAAGAAGTTTAATTTGGTCAACTTAGTTTTAATTCCGCATTATTTGTTCATAAGTGACCATTAGATTAGCCATCACCTATTCACCCCCCTCTAGGTGATCTTACAATTGGTATCAGAGCTAGTGCTCTTGATTTGGGTCTAACAACCTAAGAGTTAAAGATCCTCCTTTAGGCTAATCACAATATTTTTGTACACACACACCTCACCATGGACTTCATGTCACCACCCACCTTTGATATTCTTAACATCCAAACTTGGAAGGTTAAGATGTCATTGTACCTCAAGGCCTTAGGAATTCATGCTTATCTTGCTACTATAATAATGATTATTGTTCAAATAGCAAGTACATTGAGGCTAATGCAAAAGCCCTTCATGCTCTTAAATGTACCCTAAATGATGATTATTTATCTAGGGTTTCTAACATTGAATCGGCTTTTATAGCTTGGAACATCATCACCTCCCTTGGCGAAAAGGATCTATATTATGCCGGGAGCGATTCGGATGTTGGAAGCGACACCTCCAACAAGTGCTACATGGTCCAAGGGGATAACTGTAATACCCCGTTCCCGAAATACGTACTTAGTTGCGTATTCAGATTTTCGATCGTATTTTTTCGATTTGTTTCCTGTATTTATTCTGTATTATGAATTCCTTATATGATTGTTTTGCCTTGAATTTGGATCGGTGAACTCGGAGTCAGCCTTTGTCTGAGCCGGGGACTCGATCTCAAGAGTTTTACTTGTTTTAGACATTCTGGTTATCCGATTCAATCGATTTCAGTTTTAAACATCGTTTTCCAATATTTTGGATTTTCTATGATTTTCTGGAATTTTCTGTGATTAAGTTGAAAATCTTCAAACCGGTGTCGGCCAGTGCCACTGACCGATTCCTGGATTTTTAATTCTCAAATTGTTTGGAATTTCATGATGGTCCTTTAGACTTTATCTTTTAGAATTGCAATTCCTACTTATATTCTTTTTCTGAGAATTTTATGATTTTATGGAAATTCAAACGGAGTCGGTAGGTAGCTGATTCCAGGATTTTTAGTTTCAAAACTATAAAATATTTCTTCAAACGGATTTCACTATTGGCCTTTATATATTATTCTTGATTTTTGGTAAAATTTCCAGATCATTCCGAGATACTTGAATTTCGGGCATTTTTCCGATTATTGCAATTCCTATTTCCACCTAGATTGCCACCTCATTTCCCACTCAACTTCTCACCTAACCCCACTAACTCTCTCTCCTTCCCTTAGCCGGCCAAGTGGCCTTGTGAGGGACACCTCACCTCCCTTTTTGCAAGAAAACCCTTGCATCTATCCTTTTTGCACTCACTTCACAAAATCCCCATCATATTTATTCATTTCCTTTTGCAAATCACTTTTTCTCTTCCACTTCAACAAGAGAGAAACTCTCCCCCAAAATCCCTCTTCTTCCTCCACCAAACCCTAATCCAAAGAACTCCCCTAGACTCTTCCACCTCCACCTCAAGACTTCAAGAGTTCAACTAGGGCTTCATCACAAGGACATCATCTTCAACCATCAACCCCAAGGCTACACCAAGAGCTACTCCTCCACTTCAAGCTTCAACAACACTTGGTGGATTGAAGCCATCATTTTCTCCATTTGATCAAGCTTCCAATTGGACCCATCCAAGTGAGTATCTTTACTCACCAAGACCTAGTTAACTCCTTATATACTTGTGATGGAATTCTTGAACACTTGCACCATAAAAATCCCATTTTTAGGTTATCAAACTAAAGATCCAACCTTTCCATGTAAATATCTTGACTCACCAAGACATGTTTCCATTCCTAGTATACATGCATCCCCATATCTTGTGCTCACATGCCATAAAAATCACATTTTTACCATCTAGAACAACCCCTAAGTTCTGTTCTGTAAACTGCTCCCCGACCACGATTAGTCGACTTGACCTAGAACCTAGTCGACTAGAACACTTAGCTGAAACCTAGTTTTTCTGGAAAAACACAGTATTAGTCGACTTACCCCAATATTAGTCGACTGATCAACCCTCTGGAAATCCTATTAGTCGACTCCTGAATTCACCTAGTCGACTAACCCTCCTTGGACCAGAAACCAACTCTCGGCCCAGTCGACTTAAGCCTATTTTATTAGTCGACTTGAACACCTTAGTCGACTAGCCATTTTACCTTAGTCGACTAATGTTTCCTGGAACAGTGACCCCAATTCTCTTTATCCCAGACTTAGTCGACTTGCGTACCTGTTAGTCGACTTGAAACCTATATTAGTCGACTAGTCCCTTGACCCTAGTCGACTAATTCTGCCTGTATGTCTTAGATGTTTTCTTTTCTAAAATTAGATCTTGTCGTTGGTTTATATGTTATGCATTGTGGTTTCTTGTGCTTCATGACTAGTACTTTAGGACTCATTGCTTAATGGATCTTACCTCATATTACTTCAAGACTTGTTAAGTGACATTATCAACCACTTGTCAATCTCGTGTTTTCTTTTAACACATGTATATCACATGACACCTAGTATGTTATCACCTGACCAACTAACCATGCCACTACCTTGCCAGACCCTATAGTTATGTCATGATTGACCCGGCCCATTCTACATTTATTGTTATGTTTTATTGCTTGCTAGACATCACCACCTTGTCATGCTATCCCTTAAACCAAGCATGATACACTTGACTTTATGATTATCTTAATTGCGGGAACCCTGCCTTGTTTTATGGAACTAAGTGCCACATGGAACAAAGTGCCACGCCACACGGTGGGGGCCACCTCTTGAAACCCATGGGGGTCACCTCTAGAATCCACTCCCTCAGAACAAAGTGCCACATGGAACAAAGTGCCACACCACACGGTGGGGGCCACCTCTTGAAACCCATGGGGGCCACCTCTTGAATCTGAAGGGCTAATACTGTCATGTTCACTTTTTCCCGTAAACTGATAATCCTTAATAAGCTACAACTTGTTTGGGGTATGGGTGGAAGTGATGGATGCCGGAATGATACCTTGCTTATAGTGATGATATGATATATGCGGCGAAAGTTGTAGTGGGACTTAGGGCCCACACGATTACCTATAGGGGGACTTTGGGCCTCCAAACCGGTCCCAGGTGGTGGGAACCGTTGGGCCACTAAACTGGTCCCCGGTGTATGAGTGCCACTATAAGAGGTGATATCAGTTCTCCATCTACTTCCGTTAACAAACCTCGAATAGCTTATATATGGATGTATGTGAGTTGGGATCGATACCGAAACACATACCTAGATATATGGGTCAGACGAGTAATAATAATAATAGACATTGCCTATTGACTTCTGTTGTGTTTCCTGTTATGGTTTCCGTTATGTGTATCTGTTACTCGTGTTATGGACCCCTGATCATTATTGTTATGCATTCCTGTTTTTGACTATGATATAATTTGCAACTCTGATTCTATACGCTTGGATACTCTGTGGCATGAGACAAAGGTATATATATGAGGGTTTCCTTGTTTGGATTATTCCTTCGACGTACTAGTCTCATGGGACCGTGACCTAAGCGTATAAAATCACCTTTGCTTATAATCAGCTTTACCTTGGATTTCCGGTTTTGCGATTGTTATGTTATACCTGTTCTTATATATATACTTCATTATGTTCTAACCCTCCTGTCTTCTGAGTTTCTCACTTGTGCTTACCCTGGCTCGCCACCTGGCATTGTATCATACTCGCCTGGGGAGTTTCACTGACTCCCCTGGATTCTCATGTCCAGGTCATGGAGCTTGGAGCGTGAGGATTTCCCCCTGTTTATTGATCAGAGTAGCGCAGCGGTAGCGTGGTCTCTCCAGTTACCTCGTGAGCACTCTTTTGTACTGTTCATATACATGTATCTTTTATGTTGTCCATACATGTATATTCCTTTGTTCTCTCGCATTTGCGCATATTAGTGATATGATATTCATGTAATATTGTAATCACTCTGATGATAACTGTGTAATTATACTATATGTGTTGGAATGTATAATGCACCATTTGCTTCCGTACTCTGATTCTTGTTTGTACTGATGCTTAGCGTATATACGGGAGGGTAGTTCTGACCTACGTATATACGTTGCAGTGACGTCCCCGTATCCGTGGAATCGGGGCGTTACAGGTTGGTATCAGAGCTTAGGCTCTAACTTCCTCAGTACGTCCAGACGGCAAATCAATGGTAAAGAGATTTGCAACTGGAATACATGAGTCTTGGTTATACATTCCAACTACAAGTACAGAGTTATCTATTTCTTGACTATCTTTCCTTTGATTTCTAATCCTTCCTTGACTATCTTCCTTTGATTCCTAGATCCTTTCCATATCCTTTCCCTGTTTTGGTTTTATGAAGCCTTTATTCCAGCCCTTGTCCCCTTTGTGTTCAATTTACCCCTTAACGAAATTGCGAGGACGCAATTTTTGTAAGGTGGGTGGATTGTAATACCCCGTTCCCGGAATACGTACTTAGTTGCGTATTCAGATTTTCGATCGTATTTTTCGATTTGTTTCCTGTATTTATTCTGTATTATGAATTCCTTATATGATTGTTTTGCCTTGAATTTGGATCGGTGAACTCGGAGTCAGCCTTTGTCTGAGCCGGGGACTCGATCTCAAGAGTTTTACTTGTTTTAGACATTCTGGTTATCCGATTCGATCGATTTCAGTTTTAAACATCGTTTTCCAATATTTGGATTTTCTATGATTTTCTGGAATTTTCTGTGATTAAGTTGAAAATCTTCAAACCGGTGTCGGCCAGTGCCGCTGACCGATTCCTGGATTTTTAATTCTCAAATTGTTTGGAATTTCATGATGGTCCTTTAGACTTTATCTTTTAGAATTGCAATTCCTACTTATATTCTTTTTCTGAGAATTTTATGATTTTATGGAAATTCAAACGGAGTCGGTAGGTAGCTGATTCCAGGATTTTTAGTTTCAAAACTATAAAGTATTTCTTCAAACGGATTTCACTATTGGCCTTTATATATTATTCTTGATTTTTGGTAAATTTCCAGATCATTCCGAGATACTTGAATTTCGGGCATTTTTCCGATTATTGCAATTCCTATTTCCACCTAGATTGCCACCTCATTTCCCACTCAACTTCTCACCTAACCCCACTAACTCTCTCTCCTTCCTTAGCCGGCCAAGTGGCCTTGTGAGGGACACCTCACCTCCCTTTTTGCAAGAAAACCCCTTGCATCTATCCTTTTTGCACTCACTTCACAAAATCCCCATCATATTTATTCATTTCCTTTTGCAAATCACTTTTTCTCTTCCACTTCAACAAGAGAGAAACTCTCCCCAAAATCCCTCTTCTTCCTCCACCAAACCTAATCCAAAGAACTCCCCTAGACTCTTCCACCTCCACCTCAAGACTTCAAGAGTTCAACTAGGGCTTCATCACAAGGACATCATCTTCAACCATCAACCCCAAGGCTACACCAAGAGCTACTCCTCCACTTCAAGCTTCAACAACACTTGGTGGATTGAAGCCATCATTTTCTCCATTTGATCAAGCTTCCAATTGGACCCATCCAAGTGAGTATCTTTACTCACCAAGACCTAGTTAACTCCTTATATACTTGTGATGGGAATTCTTGAACACTTGCACCATAAAAATCCCATTTTTAGGTTATCAAACTAAAGATCCAACCTTTCCATGTAAATATCTTGACTCACCAAGACATGTTTCCATTCCTAGTATACATGCATCCCCATATCTTGTGCTCACATGCCATAAAAATCACATTTTTACCATCTAGAACAACCCCTAAGTTCTGTTCTGTAAACTGCTCCCCGACCACGATTAGTCGACTTGACCTAGAACCTAGTCGACTAGAACACTTAGCTGAAACCTAGTTTTTCTGGAAAACACAGTATTAGTCGACTTACCCCAAATATTAGTCGACTGATCAACCCTCTGGAAATCCCTATTAGTCGACTCCTGAATTCACCTAGTCGACTAACCCTCCTTGGACCAGAAACCAACTCTCGGCCCAGTCGACTTAAGCCTATTTTATTAGTCGACTTGAACACCTTAGTCGACTAGCCATTTTACCTTAGTCGACTAATGTTTCCTGGAACAGTGACCCCAATTCTCTTTATCCCAGACTTAGTCGACTTGCGTACCTGTTAGTCGACTTGAAACCTATATTAGTCGACTAGTCCCTTGACCCTAGTCGACTAATTCTGCCTGTATGTCTTAGATGTTTTCTTTTCTAAAATTAGATCTTGTCGTTGGTTTATATGTTATGCATTGTGGTTTCTTGTGCTTCATGACTAGTACTTTAGGACTCATTGCTTAATGGATCTTACCTCATATTACTTCAAGACTTTTAAGTGACATTATCAACCACTTGTCAATCTCGTGTTTTCTTTTAACACATGTATATCACATGACACCTAGTATGTTATCACCTGACCAACTAACCATGCCACTACCTTGCCAGACCCTATAGTTATGTCATGATTGACCCGGCCCATTCTACATTTATTGTTATGTTTTATTGCTTGCTAGACATCACCACCTTGTCATGCTATCCCTTAAACCAAGCATGATACACTTGACTTTATGATTATCTTAATTGCGGGAACCCTGCCTTGTTTTATGGAACTAAGTGCCACATGGAACAAAGTGCCACGCCACACGGTGGGGGCCACCTCTTGAAACCCATGGGGGTCACCTCTAGAATCCACTCCCTCAGAACAAAGTGCCACATGGAACAAAGTGCCACACCACACGGTGGGGGCCACCTCTTGAAACCCATGGGGGCCACCTCTTGAATCTGAAGGGCTAATACTGTCATGTTCACTTTTTCCCGTAAACTGATAATCCTTAATAAGCTACAACTTGTTTGGGGTATGGGTGGAAGTGATGGATGCCGGAATGATACCTTGCTTATAGTGATGGATATGATATATGCGGCGAAAAGTTGTAGTGGGACTTAGGGCCCACACGATTACCTATAGGGGGACTTTGGGCCTCCAAACCGGTCCCAGGTGGTGGGAACCGTTGGGCCACTAAACTGGTCCCCGGTGTATGAGTGCCACTATAAGAGGTGATATCAGTTCTCCATCTACTTCCGTTAACAAACCTCGAATAGCTTATATATGGATGTATGTGAGTTGGGATCGATACCGAAACACATACCTAGATATATGGGTCAGACGAGTAATAATAATAATAGACATTGCCTATTGACTTCTGTTGTGTTTCCTGTTATGGTTTCCGTTATGTGTATCCGTTACTCGTGTTATGGACCCCTGATCATTATTGTTATGCATTCCTGTTTTTGACTATGATATAATTGCAACTCTGATTCTATACGCTTGGATACTCTGTGGCATGAGACAAAGGTATATATATGAGGGTTTCCTTGTTTGGATTATTCCTTCGACGTACTAGTCTCATGGGACCGTGACCTAAGCGTATAAAATCACCTTTGCTTATAATCAGCTTTACCTTGGATTTCCGGTTTTGCGATTGTTATGTTATACCTGTTCTTATATATATACTTCATTATGTTCTAACCCTCCTGTCTTCTGAGTTTCTCACTTGTGCTTACCCTGGCTCGCCACCTGGCATTGTATCATACTCGCCTGGGGAGTTTCACTGACTCCCCTGGATTCTCATGTCCAGGTCATGGAGCTTGGAGCGTGAGGATTTCCCCCTGTTTATTGATCAGAGTAGCGCAGCGGTAGCGTGGTCTCTCCAGTTACCTCGTGAGCACTCTTTTGTACTGTTCATATACATGTATCTTTTATGTTGTCCATACATGTATATTCCTTTGTTCTCTCGCATTTGCGCATATTAGTGATATGATATTCATGTAATATTGTAATCACTCTGATGATAACTGTGTAATTATACTATATGTGTTGGAATGTATAATGCACCATTTGCTTCCGTACTCTGATTCTTGTTTGTACTGATGCTTAGCGTATATACGGGAGGGTAGTTCTGACCTACGTATATACGTTGCAGTGACGTCCCCGTATCCGTGGAATCGGGGCGTTACAATAACCCCCTTGAGGTAACTACCGAATCCGAGGATGAGGATGTTAATATGTCATATGATGAGCTTAATACATTTTGCCAATTATTGCTTGAGAAATATGACATGATTAAAAGGAATAATAAAAATTTGAAAAAGGAAATTGCTTGCATGCATAAGGAACATGACTCATATAGAAATAACATTGCATGCTTAGAAAAAGATAATGATAGTTGGAAAAAGAAATTTGATTGCATGCATGTAGAAAATGATTCTTTTAGAAATAAACTTGCATGTTTAGAAAAAGAAAATAAAGATTTGAAAAATGAAAATGCTTCTTGCTTTCAAAATTGAATGATCTTTGTGAAGGGAACACTATTTTGAAGGATAAAATCATTTTGGTGGAAAAACAAAGAGAAGAAGTTTTTCAAGAAAATAAATCTTTGAAAAGAAAATTTGTTGAAAAAGAAAAGGATAATGTTTTTCAAAAGAAAAAGAAAAATGATTCTTTATCTCACCATGCTTTACATACCACAACTAATGAGATTAAGAATTTGAAAAATAAGATAGAAAATTTGAGCTTTAATTTGAGCACATGTGCATTCAATCATTCTAAGTTGGAATCTTTGTTTCAAAAGAAACAAGTTCCCCATGCTCATGCACATACACATCATGCTCATGCTTATGTTGCACATCACGATCACAATCACACTCATAAGCATCATGATAGGGTGTACACTTGTACACATTGTGGCCGCAAAGGCCATTTAGCAAAATTTTGTTTTGATAAGAAACCTCATTTGTATTTTGCTAAGTATAATAGATTTTGGGATCCTTACAATAAAGCTAACCCCAAAGGACCCAAGAAAGTATGGGTACCAAAACCCCCACCCTTTGATTTTGATGTAGGTGAGGGCTCTCACAAAACGTGAGAGGATTGGTGCCTTGATAGCGGATGCAATGGACATGATGGACAAACTTTTGGATGCATTGCTATCAAGGAGATTTTGGTGGGAAAGACCACCATGCTTGGAGTTTTGGAGTTGGTAACAATTTCTAAACTCCTATTTTATTTTTGTACATGCTTTTTATTTTCATAATATCATTCATAGCATGTTCATATTTTAAGATTTTATGTGCTTCTTGTGGCATTTACATGCTTAAATGTAGAATATGTCAAAACTTGCATTTATACATATATGAATAGTGAACTACAATTGACTCATATATATTTGAACTTCATGCTCATTTGTATCCACTATATGCATGTGTATAGGCTAGTTTTGACGATTCGGTCATTTATACTTGTTATGCCTATCTTTGATTTACTTCTTGTATATGTGTGTTTAATTCAAATCTAATAAATATACATGTATACCCCTTGAGTCATTTGCCTTCATGCAATATATATTGGACTCTTTTAGATTTGGGATATGTATGCATATTGTTAGAATTGGATAAATCATACATATACCATGAAGATTAGTATTTTAAATAAAAAATAAAAATTATTATTGAAATAAATATTCATGAAATTTACTACTAAATTTACTACTCAAAAAATATTCAAGTTACTAACTTTAGCTATTCTCAGCTAACACAAAATTATTACTTGATTTAGCATTAGGTTTTTTATCATATAAAACCACTAATTTTCTTACTATATAACTTAATCAAACTCATGAAATTTTTCTAATACTCAATAAAACTTGAAATCATATGGAGTTATCACCATAATATAGCAAATTTCTTTATATAAAAAAAATTTTAAGTAAAGTTGAGATTTTTACTTCACATGAGTTATTTCTAGGAAAAGGAAAGGAAAAAAAATAATTACTTCTTCTCAATTCTATCTTCTTTTGTAGACTTGAAAATCTCGAGCATGTTCAGTCTCTAATAATGAAGATATACCTATTGATTGTATACTAACGGATAGATCTCGAAGTCTTCTTTCCACCACATGTGGTCTTGACTTGAACGAAGTTTTGCGGAGAAAAATATTATTGAAATACCACAAGCTGCATAAAACTCCAAAATTATGTTCAATTCTTTCTTCTGTCTCTTCTCCTTCTTCTCCTTCTACTCCAGTAATGCTAGCAGCAGTATGCAGTACAAGAACAACAAAGAATTCTCATGGATTAGGAAAAAAATTGGAAGAAGAAGAAAAATAAGAAAAGAGGATGGGATGAATAGGGGAGATGGTATTTTTAGAGGTATTAAGTTCATTTGTGATGACAATTAGCTTGATTATATGTCTCCATTTTAATTATCTCAATCCATATAAACAAACTTCCTACTTATAGATGCCAATCTCATCTATCTCTTTCTTGCCACCACATGCTAAAAATTGTCTCCTATATTAATAACATTTAATCATGCTTACTTAGATTTACAACTATGTATAAACAAAATGAAGAAAGCAAATCTCTTTTGACCACCACATGCTAAAAATTGTCTTATATATTAATTACACTTAATCATGCTTACTTAGATTTACAACTAAGTACGTATAAACAAATGAAGATAGCAAACTAAGTTACACACACAAATACATTTTCACTCATGAATTATATAAATATATTTATATGCACTGTTATTCACATGGAACTATAAACATGTATATTAAAACTTATACTAATATTTATACTTCTATATACACAAACCATCTTAGTGTTGGCCCAAAGGCCTTCCACTCTAGTTTTGATGATGATCAACTCATGTAGTTATGTTTACTAATAATCTTGTGATTCTAAGTTACAGATCATTAGCAAAGATATTAGTTGATGATTAGCTTCAACAAGGAGTTTAGAAGCTTATCATGGTGATTCCAGGGCTCAAGCTTCAAGATCTACCTTGCATAGCTCATGGATGGAGTTTGTGGATTGAGTCAACTTGGAGATGAAGATCGTCAAGAAGACTTAAGTATCCATAGTTTAGTTTAGTGTGTTTTAGATCCATTTGTAAAGCTTAATATAGTTGATATGCTCAAGTGCACAATACACACACATTTCATGTTTTTGATTGAATCAGTTTTGGATACATATATCGGGTTTTGGATTTGAACCAGTTTTAGTTCTATTGATCTGCTTGACACCCTTCTATAGTTATTATCATAACTTTTTATTTTTATATTCAAATAACATGATTTAACTTGCATTTAAAAGATAACTTTCAGATCTAAATTTCTTATGTAATAATCATTTTCAGATTCTAATTTTAAAGTTGTCAAATATTTGGTTGAAATATGTTCTTGTTCTGAAAACAGATTACAGTTTCTGTTTTGACACCTGTCAGTGTTTTATTGATAACTTTCACATCCAAACTTATATTGATTTGATTTAAGTTGCATTAGAAAGTCGACTTCAATATCTACAACTTCATCCTATATACTTATTCCCAAATTCGAACGTTTTAGACCTCAAATATATGCTCCAATATGACCTATTTTGCTGCCTGCCAGGCTGGGCCGGTCGACAAGTCCGGTCGACCGTGCCAAGCCGACGGTCGACCGGCCGGTCGACCGGACGTGCACGATTTCGTGCACGTCGGCTGTTTCTGTAGACGGTCGACCGTGCGGTCGACCGACTGTAAGCAGATTGGTCTCTGTTTGTCTGGGTCGACCGCCAGGTCGACCGGCAGCTGTCAACGGCTATTTTTTGACCGTTGGACGGTCGACCGGGCGGTCGACCGCCAGGCCAGTCAGGCTGCCACATCAGCCTAACGGCTAGTTTTTCTTAGGGGCTATATATACCCCATTTCTCCATTGTTTTGGCTAAGATTTTAAGAGCTCATTTTCACCCATTCTCTGGTTTTAAAAAGAAGTTTTCAAAAGAGTTTTTAGTGCTAAAAAGATTTATTCTTTTTTGTTTTAGGTTTTTGGAAAAATCAAAGATATTGGGAGATTTATCTTGTTCTTCATTTCTATCATTTACAAAGGATTTTTCCCAAGTATTTTTCTTTGATTTCTTGATTTCCAAACACCTAGTTTCCACACTTGAGCCATATCTTCTATCCTAACCTATTAGGATCTTGTTTTGTGGAAAAGAGGAAAGAAAAGAGAGTTTGTGGTTTTGGAACCACTTGTTGTAAACACCCTTATTCTTGTTGTATCCCTCTTTGGTAGAGGTGATCGGGTGATTGGGTTGCTCCCTCTTTGGTAGAGGTGGAGTTTGGTTTGTATCCCTCAAGTGTGAGGTGGTTGAGTTTAGTTGTAAACCTCTTTGGTAGAGGTGGTTGTGATTGTGTTGGTAGTTGGCCTCGGTGGAGGTTGTTGTATTGAGAGAGGAGTTTGGTACTCCTTGTGTTGTAACAAATCCTCTTCGGTAGAGGTTCCCTCGGTGGGAGATAGTGGATTGGAAATCCTACAGGGTGGTGTAGGCGGGGATGTAGAGCTAGGGGCTCGAACCTCGAAACATATCTTGGTTTTTGCGATTGATCCAATACTCTCAACTCTTACTCTCTTTACTTTGTGCAAGCATCATTTCATTCAAGCATCATTCTTTCATTGCATACATATCTTATACATTGCTTGTGTTGCCTTACATCTTTTATATTGCAATTCATTCTTATATGCTTGGCTTGATTGTGTGTGCACATATTTCATATTGCTTGGATTGCTTGTGTGTGCGCCTAACTTATACTCATCCAACAAGAGCTTCACATAGCACCTCAACCCATTTCAAGGGGAATCAAGAGGAGTTAGTCCAGAGCCCTTCACGGGGAATTCAGCTACACTTGTTGTATTGTATTAAGTTTGTGCAACATTTTCATTAGCTTCCGCATTTAGAGCATTTAGTTTCTAGATTAGCACTTACACCTATTCACCCCCTCTAGGTGTACTTTCAATTGGTATCAGAGCTAGTGCTCTTGATACTTAGGTTTAACATCCTAGGAGTGAGATCCTTTGCTTGCTAATCTTGTTTGCATTTGTTTGCTTGTTTGCACACATATAGTTTATACCATGGACTTCATGACCCCACCTAGCTTTGACCCTTCCAACATTGTTGTTTGGAAGTATAGGATGTCCATGTATTTGAAGACCCTAGGTTTACATGTCTTTCTTGCCGCTACCAAGAAATGCTACCTTGGTAATGGTGATCATATAGGGGCCAATGCACAAGCCCTAGAGGCTATTAGAAGCACATTACCTAAAGATTATCTTATGTGTGTTTCTAACATTGATTCCGCTTTTGCAGTGTGGAATTTATTATCAACAACCACCACCTCCGAGCTTCAAATGCCTATTCAATAAGAGGAGGAGACTAGTGGCGAATCCGATTTACAATGCTTCATGGTCCAAGGGAATGACTCCCTTGAGGTACATTCGGAATCCCACTTAGATAGTGATGATGCTAGTTCTTCATGTGATGATTTTGATGCCTATGCTTTAAATGAAGAACTATCTATTGTATGTGAAAAATTGATTGAAAAATATAAGATTTTGAAAAAGAAAAGTATAGAAATTGAAAATGAAAATAAGAGTTTGCATTCTAAACTTGATAATGTTTTGCAAGAAAAGGTTGAGGTCTATAATGAAAGGGATTCATTGAGATCTAAATTAGAACTTGCACTAAAAGAAAATGAATTTTTAAAATCTAAAAATGATTGTGATACACTTTTGAAGAAAAATGAAAACTTGTCTTCAAAATTAATTTTGTTTTAAAAGAGAATGTTGCTTTGAAAAATAAAATTATTTCTATGTCTAATGATTTAGATGCATGTTTGAAGAAAAAGGATGTTTTACAAAATAAGATAGATGCACATGTTTGCCATGCTAGGATAGTTTCATCACCTAATGCATGTACCTCTTCTTCTAGAATTAATGATGATATTGTTTGCTTAAGAAGAGTGTAGATTGTTTGGGCTCCACTTTGAGCCAATGTGTAGAAGGGCATACACGTTTGGAAACTTTGTTTCGCAAGAAACAAATTCCATCTTTTCATGCACACCCTCCACGGCATACACATGCTCCTCACGGACACCATCACACGTATGCTCATGTGTACACTTGTACACATTGTGGACGTCGGGGTCACCTTGCTAAATTTTGTTTTGATAGATTAAATATTGATAATTTAGCAAAGAAATTTGTTTGGGTTAGAGAAGGTACTAACCCCATGGACCCAAAAGAGTATGGGTACCAAAAATCACCCCTCCAATTTTTGATGTAGGTGTGGGCTCTCACATGACGTGAGAATGATGGCACCTTGGAGTGGATGCGTTCCGAGCCTAAAGGAGATCATTTGGATGCATCACCTTTAAGGGAAGAGATGGTGGGATGACCACCTCGGTTTGGAGAATTAGAGAAGTGCCCTCATCGATTTTGGTATAATCTCTAACTCTCATAGTTATTGTTTACATGCTCTCATATTCATTTGTTTCTAGCATGTTTTTCATTGTCTTTGGATTAGTATGTAAATGCCATGATTATTAGATCCTTGACATACATTTATAGTATTTGAGACACACATGCTTATATGAACCCATATTTAGTGTTCTCACCGTTTGTTTAGCTATAATGTACATCATGAATCTAATACATGTGAATTTACATAGTAATCATGTTTTGGTTTTATCATGATGAGTTTTAGCTTGATGCTTCATGTGGTGATAACATGTTTAAATGTAGATTTTATCAAAACTTGTATTATACATATACAAATAGTGAGCTACATTTGTTTCTTATACATTTGCACTTCATGCTCATTTGTACTCACTATATGCACACGTATGAGCTAGTTTTGATGATTTGTTCATTTATACTTGTTATGACTTGAATATTTGTTTAAGTGTTAGTTTTCATTAAGACTATATGTATACTTGTACATATAATGGGCCACAAATAAATCTTTATATATGTTTGGGCATGAATGCTTATTTGTACCCATTAGATGTGCTAGTATAGTCTAGTTTTGATGATTCATACATTTTAAACTTGTATTCCCATTTTTGAATTTGTTTGAAAAATTATGTGTTTTTCATTTCATGTATATGTTTATTTTGCCAAACTTGAAGATATACATGTATACCCTTTGAGTCATTTGTCTTTCATGCAAATATCTATTATGGACTCAAAGTATGTTTAAGGGATATGTATGTATGCTTCTTGTGTTGACAAATCATACATATACCTTGAAAAGAATTGGTATCAAATTGTTTTAATGAAAAGCTAAATTTTCATACTTTTCATGCTATTCATATTTTGTTTTCATGAATTGGTATTTAAACTTTATGTATATGCTTATCTTGTCCAAACTATTGATATACATGACTATCCTTTTGAGCCACATGCCTTCATGCATATATCCTTGTGGACTCGTTTGTATCTTGGATATGTATGTATACTTTAGTTTGTATTAGACATACATATACCTTGAAGGTTAAATATTTTTGATGATTTCTTGTTTAAAGGAATAATTGAGCTTAATTGAACATATTTTCATGATTGTGATCTCCATACTTGACTTGTACACTCACATTTATTATTTGCTCATATTTTATTTTCATGAGACATTTTTATACTTAATTGAATAGAGTGTTGATTATCATGTGGATTTCAATTTTATGAAAAATGATTTGTATTTATTCCTTGCTTGAAGGATTTCGTACTAGTTAACAAAACTTCTCATTTTAACTAGTTCGCATTCTTCGTTATAATATGAGATATACACTTGACCCTATTCTTTCAATGGTATCATTGAACACTTTCAATTGGTATCAATTTTGATCTTTTTGTATACTCATATATGGTTTGTATATGTATGCTTACTCTTTCAAGAATATCAATGTCAATTGGTATCTAATTTTCATACATATATGTTTTTATTTGTGCCTACTATATTCCTTTATCTAAGAGCACAAAAATTTGTTTATGCTAAGCTTGAAAATTTCTAATGATTGATTGTTTTTCTATTGGTATCTTAACAAGCTTATGCATATATTTTGTTGGTATTTCATAAAGGGGGAGAAAATTTGATTTTGTCTTTCAATTGGTATGTGATTCCCACTCGCTTACTTTATGTTAAAATATAGTTTCAATTTGGTATCATATGTTTAAAAGAGCATATTTCTCTTAATGATATCATAATATTTATGTTGAATGTTTTAAATTGGTATCTCAAAATTTTGTTTAAAAAATATATATATACTTTTGATTTACATTGCCTATATGTGTATAAATTCATGTTGAGTGTATCTTGTATTGAAAAGCTTAACATCTCTTCTTTATGTGGTACACGTGTGTAGGGGGAGCCTCATGTAACACCCCATCCTCTGCATACGTACACAGTTACGTATCTTGATTTTTGGAGCGTATTCTTTTTTTTATTTTATTTTATTTTATTTTATGTTTATTCGTATAGCAGTACTGCATGATTTGATCTGTTTAGGTATTCAGATTTGACTAATTTTAGTTTCAAATATTATCTTTTAATATTCTAGATTTTTCATGATTTTCTAGAATTTTTCGGAATTAAGTTGTAAATCTTCAAAACCGGTGTCGGCCAGTATCACTGGTTGATTCCAGGAATTTTAATTTACAATTGGAAACAAATTTCTGAATTCCGCTTTCACATTCCCTCTTAGAATTATATTTTCTTCCTTCGGGCATTTTTTGGGATTTTCCAGATTTTATCAAAAATCTAGCTTACCGGTGTAGACACCGTTCACCGTGAACTCCAGGATTTTTATTTTAAAGATGGGATTGAATTTCTGAAAACCGATTTCACCAAAATCTTTATATAATATTTACTATTTTTGTGAATTTTTGGGAAGCTTTCCGAGACACTTCAATTTTTGGACCTTTCCAGACTTCTCGGTATTTTCCCAGATACCGGGAAATCATTCAACTACTTCACTTTTCTCTTTTTCCCAATTTCTCTCTCCTTCCTCAAACGCGAGATTTCCACCAGCTGGATTCATCATTTAATGCAGCCACCCTCTCCATGCTGCATTAAATGCGTATGGGCTAATTCAACTCAAGTCAAATCCCCCATGCTTTGTCCTTTTCCTTTGAAACGCAGTTTCCATGCGTTTTTCTCTGGACGCAGCCTTGAAGCTCCCGCGTTTGGCTCCATTTTGGCCTAAACGCAGCCTTGGGACCTTGCAAACGCCACACTCTTTGGAGGGAAGTGGTGATGGGTTATTATTATAATGTTTCCTCCCTTTATATATATGCATCCCCTTCTCTCTCTTTCATTTTCCTTCATCCTTTTTGCCTCCTGCAAGCTCCAACAGCAAGCTCCATCTCCACCAAGCCCTTGGCCGGCCATCACAACCCCTTACCTTCACCATTTTTCCACTAGCTCCTCCATCTTCTTCTCCTCCATATTCTCCACCCTTTTCCAACCACTAACTCCTTCTTCTTCAACTTCTTTCACCAAGAGACACCCAAAGAACCCATCACCTCCATAAAACTTCATCACCATCTCCACCACCACCCGCACCACCGTAGCCTCCACCGAGCATACCATCTTCACCCCCTCGTCAACCTCTTTCCGGCGGACTATAGCTTCATTCCCCGCAACGCCATTTGCAAAATCTCGTTTTGCCATATTGAGTTGGACTTGCACCATCAACCTTTTGCCTTCTCTTGTGAGGACCGGTACCCTCCTTTGGATTGGGACCGCGTTTCTCTGCGTCGGACGTGTTCTAGGCGAGTAATTCTGCTCGCCAAGACTTGGACATTATTTCCATAACTTGTAATTTTAACAACAAACTCAGCCCTCAAACATCAGGACTTGCTTTCTGTTCTGCACCCATATTAGTCGACTTGGCCAGCCCATTAGTCGACTAACTTTTCACCCTGAAACGCAGTTTTCTGAAGACCCAACCTATTAGTCGACTAACCTATTTCCTATAGTCGACTAACCTTCTGCTGGAAACGCAGTCTTAGAAACGCAGCTTCTATATAGTCGACTACCCCCTTTTTCTATAGTCGACTTTCTCCTGAAGACGCGACTTTGAGAGACGCGCTCTTTCTTGAAACGCGGCCCACTCTTTCATTCCTTGTTGATTAACTCTTCCTGGTGAGACGCGGACTTGTGAAACGCGGATTCATGAGACGCGGACTTATGACAAGACTCGGATCTGTGAAACGCGGCTTCACGAGACGCCGTTTTGCGAAATGCAGCAGACTAGTCGACTCCCCCAATACTCTAGCCGACTAACCCTTTTTCTGAAAACGCTGATTTCCTGAAACGCCACCTTACTGGTCGACTTGCCTTTTCCTATAGTCGACTAACTCCCCTATTAGTCGACTAATCACTTTCCTTAGTCGACTAATCTTGACTGAATCATTTTGGTTAATTATTTTCTTGGGGATAAGTCTTATACTTGGATCATGCTTTATATATTGTTATTTCATGACATGTTACTTGATGAATATCACCTCTTATCGAGCTATCTATTAACACAAGGCATGATACACCTGACTCCTATAATTATCACTGTAACGGGAATGATAACCAGACTTCATGATTTGATTACATGATAAGTACGAACCAGTACTCCTGATATACCCGCATTCCTGACATGTTCCTGCTCATTCCCGAAATCTGATAATTATCTAATAAACCATAAAATGAGACAACTTACATTGGGTCGGGGGAAATATGCGGCTATCGATATGTGTTCGTGTTTACAGCGGTATTAGGTATGTTGTGCAACTAAATTTCCGGTCTGACCTGTGGGCCTCCAGGCGACCGAGGGGAGTGCTGGCTCCCTCCTCCTGATACCATCATGATAAAGGGCATACATAAGTCCCTCCTGATAGGCCTTGCGGCTGGTTCCGTCACCAAGCAACGGAACACCCTGGACCGTGGTCCCGGGCAAGCACGGGACCCACTGTAAACATAGTTCGTTGATACCCCCGCTGGTTTCCAATAACAACCTTGCTTTACCGAGATATGGATCTATGTGTGCTGGGACGCTAGTCCACATAGCTAGATATCAGGGTAAGGTGAGCTATAATAATGATAATGATAAAAGACGCTAAATGTGGGTGTGGTATGCACCTGGATTACGGTGACATGAGATAAAGGTATATAGATGAGGGTTTCCTTGTTTGGATTATTCCCTCGAGGTACTAGTCTCGTGAAGCCGTAGTTTAAGTGTATACATTGCCCATCCGTTTATATCATGTTGTGCTCCTTTTACTTGCTGGATGATTATTCTTGATATTGTACCAACCCTCATGTTCATGTTTCTGTTGCCACTCGGCTGTTACCTGCTCTACTTGTTGGGAGGTCCTGACTCCCTTGAATTTGTATGTTCAGGTTCCGAACCTTGGATCGAGGTGGAGCCTTCTGTGGAGGACCAGGCTTTCCTTTCCGAGCAGGCCGATTAGTCTCGATTGCTGTCATCCCAGACTTTCCTTTTGGCTCGCGGGACCTTTCTTCAGCTCGTGAGCATCCTTGTAATTATCTTGTAAATCGTACTTTTGAGTTTGGCTGTGATATATGATGCATGCGATATGTAAATATATGTCACATTCTGTGATAACCTTGTACCTTGTACTTCTTATGTTGGCATATGAAAGGACGCTACGCTTTGTCGTACTCTGATTCTTGTTTGTACTGATGCTTAGCGTATATACGTAGGGTATTTCTGACCTGCGTATGTACGTCGCAGTGACGTCCCCGTAGCCTCCGGACCGGGGCGTTACAGGTTGGTATCAGAGCCAGGCTCTCACACCTATAGTACAATCAAGAAGCAAATTAATGGAATTTGCCATTGCCTACTACAATGTACAAGTTATCTAGTCCTTCTTGATTCCTTTCCTTGTGTCCTGAAATCCTTCTATCTTTCCAATTTCCAGTCTTCTTTTTACCAACATAAGTATGGATAGAAGGACGGGTCGTAGCAACCCCGAGCAAACATCGAACGGACCCACAGGAGAGAATGTTGAGATTCTGAGAGTCATCCAGACTATGATGGAGAACCAGCAACAACAGACGGAACTCCTTCGGCAAGAGTTAGTAACTCCCAAGGAACAGAGGCCGGGGAACGTATCAGATTTTAGGCGGTTACAACCGGCGATATTCACAGGAGGAGAGAAACCGCTTGATGCTGAACAATGGCTGATCGACACCACAGACTTGTTGAACGCATCCCGGATCCCAAGAGAAAATCAGGTAGAGGTCGCCAAGATTCAACTTAAGGATGTAGCCAGGACCTGGTGGCTAGCTGAAGAAGCAAGACTAGAGAAACCTGTCTCGTGGGACCAGTTCTCCCAAAGCTTCTATAGTAGATTTTTCCCTGCCACCGCCCAGAAAGAAATGGAAGAACAGTTCATCCGACTTCAGCAGTGGAACCGGTCTGTGGATGAGTATGCTGCTGAGTTCTTGAGGCTGAGCCGCTTCGCTCCATATATGGTAGCTGATGAAGAGAAGCGAGCAAGTAGATTCCAACAGGGTTTGCGAATGGACATTCAGATCCTCTTGATGCCCCAGCAACTGAAAACTTATTCCCAAGTCCTTACCATAGCTCGGGAGGTGGAGCGAGGACTGGAGAAAGGGAAATCTAACATGATGAGGAATCAGTCCATGAAGAGGACGTTTCCACAAGCAGGAAGAGGAGGTCCATTCAGAACAGCAAGAGTCCCAGCCATGAGACGACCATTTCGACCAGCTCCTTTTCAGAGGGCCCAACAAGGTCCTATCTGTCACTTTTGCCAGAAACCAGGTCACTCCCAACAAAATTGCCGTAGGGCAAATGGATTATGTCTGATATGTGGTTCCCGTGATCATTCAATTGAAGTCTGTCCCCACAAAAGGATGGGAATGGTCAACCCAGCATTACCAGCACTTCCAGGGCCAGATGGACAGAGGAACCAGGGACCGATGGTTAGGAGAGCTCTTCCCCTTCCCCCACAGCAAGTTATCCGCCCAGTCCAGAGGGGAGTTAGAACTGCAGCAGGTCGTGGAAGAGGACGAGCTTACAACCTGACAGCGGAAGAGGCCGAAACTTCTGGAGAAGTGGTAACAGGTAAGATCAGGGTGCACTCTAAACCCGTCTTAGCACTCTTTGATTCTGGCGCTTCTCATTGTTACATATCAGATAATTTCATTGCTTTGAACTCTATACCTGTTGAATATTTAGACCACCAGTGGGAGATTAGTACCGGTAATGGAGTAGTTCTCTCTAACAGAGTTTGTGTAGATTGTCCGGTAGAACTGTGTGGCAGAACATTAACAGCGGATATGCTCGTGCTGGATACTAGAGGGTACGACATAATCCTAGGCATGACTTGGCTCAGTAAATACCATGCGGTCATTGATTGCCGAAGCAAGAAAGTTATTTTCAGAATACCGCTTCAGCCTGAGTTCTAATTTGAAGGAGAACGCAAACCAGTCAAGGTAAAAGCACAAATGACTGCTGGTGAGATCCAGAAGAGGAAAGTGCCAGTTTGGAATGAGTTTCCAGAGGTATTTAAGGAAATCTCAGGGCTTCCACCCGATAGGGTAATTGAGTTTTCTATTGACACCCTTCCAGGTACAGTTCCGATATCCAAGGCTCCATACAGAATGGCACCCACGGAGTTGGAGATTCTAAAGAAACAGCTACAAGAATATTCCGACAAGGGATTGATTAGACCAAGTGCTTCACCATGGGGAGCCCCAGTGCTATTGGCCAACAAGAAAGACGGTGGTAAGAGATTGTGTATAGACTACAGAGAGTTGAACAAAGTTACCATCAAGAACAAATACCCCTTACCAAGAATTGATGATCTGTTTGACCAACTTCATGGAGCTCGGATATTCTCTAAATTGGACTTACAATCAGGTTATCATCAGCTGAAGGTAAAGAAAGAAGACATTCCAAAGACGGCATTCAGGACTCGTTACGGCCATTACGAATTCCTAGTTATGCCCTTCGGAGTCACCAATGCCCCTGTAATTTTCATGGATTTGATGAACAGGGTGTTCTCAACATATTTGGACCAGTTTGTAGTTATTTTCATAGATGACATCTTGATCTACTCGAAGAACGACAGAGAACATGCAGATCACTTGAGAATAGTGTTACAGACTCTCCAACAGGAACAACTTCATGCTAAGCAAAGCAAGTGTGAATTCTGGTTAAATAGTGTGGCCTTCCTTGGACACATAATTTCAGAAGAAGGGATTTCAGTAGACCCCAGTAAAATTCAGGCTGTAAAGGACTGGCCAACTCCAAGGACAGTAACAGAAATTAAGAGTTTTATTGGACTAGCCGGATATTATAGGCGCTTTGTCCAGGATTTTTCTAAGATTGCAGCCCCGTTAACGAAGCTCACCCGGAAAAGAGAGAAATATATATGGACCGAGGAATGTGCTGCAGTATTTGAGCAATTAAAGGAAAGACTCATTACAGCTCCAGTTTTGAAGACTCCCTCAGGAAGAGGGGGAATGGTTATATACAGTGATGCATCCGGGAAAGGCCTAGGGTGTGTATTAATGCAATATGACCACGTCATAGCCTATGCATCCAGGCAACTGAAACCACATGAGAGAAACTACCCAACTCATGACTTAGAGCTGGCAGCAGTGATATTCGCATTAAAGATCTGGAGACATTATCTTCTGGGAGACAAAGTGTTAATCTACACAGATCACAAGAGTCTAAAATATATTTTCACGCAGAAGGAATTAAACATGAGGCAGAGACGGTGGCTTGAATTAATGGCAGATTATGACATAGATTTACAGTATCATCCGGGCAGAGTCAACACAGTACCAGATGCATTGAGCAGGAAGCCAGAGAATAAAATGCTAGTACAACTCACGCGACAGAAGGAGTTAATTCAGGATATCATCAAATTGGACTTAATGATAGTGCAAGGAATTGATAAGACAGGACAGTTGATGACCTTTCAGATCCAGCCAACCCTGATGGATGAGATTAGGGAAGCTCAGAAAGAAGACCCCAGATTGCAGAAATTCAGAGCTCAGATAGAAGCTGGATTGAGAACTGATGTCCATATTCATTCGGATAATGCCTTATATTTTGGTAACAGAATTTGTGTTCCCCAAGGAGTAGTTCGGCAGAAGATTTTGCAGAAGCACATAGTTCGGCTTATTCCATACACCCAGGAGGAACCAAAATGTATCAAGACTTGAAGAAGCAATTTTGGTGGAATGCTATGAAGAGGGAGATAGCTCAGTATGTGGCCAAGTGCTTAGTTTGCCAGCAGATAAAGATAGAACACCAGAGGACAGCTGGACTCCTTCAGCCCTTACCAATACCCGAATGGAAGTGGGAACATATTACCATGGATTTTGTTACAGCTCTACCCCGCAGTCCTAAGGGTAACAATGCAGTATGGGTGATTGTTGACCGCCTTACGAAAGCAGCTCACTTTTTACCATTCAGAGTAGGTCAGACAACAGAAGTTCTGGCAGACAAATATATGAAAGAAATTGTTCGTCTACATGGAGTTCCAGTTAGTATCGTGTCAGATAGAGACACGAGATTCCGATCACATTTCTGGGAAAGTCTCCAAGAAAATTTAGGAACTCGTCTTAAATTCAGTACTTCATATCACCCCCAGACAGACGGACAATCTGAACGGACTATCCAGATCCTTGAAGATATGTTACGAGCCTGCATGATAGAATTTAAAGGGTCATGGGAAGACTACATTCATTTGGTGGAATTTTCTTATAACAACAGCTATCAGGCTAGTATCAAAATGGCACCATATGAGGCATTGTATGGCAGAAAATGCAGATCACCGATATGTTGGGACGAAGTTGGCGAAAGAAGACTTATGGGACCAGACATTCTGGTTCAGACAACAGACAAGGTCCGAGTCATCAGAGATCACCTCCGAGCAGCACAGAGTCGACAGAAGAGTTGGGCTGACACGAACAGAAGACCCTTGGAGTTCAAAACCGGTGATCATGTATTTTAAAGATATCACCCACAAAAGGGGTAATCCGGTTCGGTACTCGTGGGAAGCTTAGTCCGAGATACATCGGCCCATTCGAAATTTTGGATCGGGTGGGAGATGTGTCTTACCGATTGGCATTACCGCCATCTTTAGAAGGAGTACATGATGTATTCCATGTGTCACAGTTGAGGAGGTATGTCAGGGATGAGAGTCACATTCTAGATCACTCAGAATTGGAACTACAACCAGATCTATCCTACCAAGAACAGCCGATGACCATTCTGGACAGAAGTATCAAGACTCTGAAGAATAAGGCAATACCGTTAGTATTGGTTTCTTGGAACAAGCATGTGCCAGGAGAGGCCACATGGGAGCGAGAGGACGTAATTCGTGAGCGTTACCCTCATCTATTTACAACTTAGTTGGTAAAACTCTTTCTTCCTATTCTTCTCTACCGTCATCTTCCCCTTCCTGAAATTTCGAGGACGAAATTTTTTGTAAGGTGGATAGAGTGTAACACCCCATCCTCTGCATACGTACACAGTTACGTATCTTGATTTTTGGAGCGTATTCTTTTTTTTATTTTATTTTATGTTTATTCGTATAGTAGTACTGCATGATTTGATCTGTTTAGGTATTCAGATTTGACTAATTTTAGTTTCAAATATTATCTTTTAATATTCTAGATTTTTCATGATTTTCTAGAATTTTTCGGAATTAAGTTGTAAATCTTCAAAACCGGTGTCGGCCAGTATCACTGGTTGATTCCAGGAATTTTAATTTACAATTGGAAACAAATTTCTGAATTCCGCTTTCACATTCCCTCTTAGAATTATATTTTCTTCCTTCGGGCATTTTTTGGGATTTTCCAGATTTTATCAAAAATCTAGCTTACCCGGTGTAGACACCGTTCACCGTGAACTCCAGGATTTTTATTTTAAAGATGGGATTGAATTTCTGAAAATCGATTTCACCAAAAATCTTTATATAATATTTACTATTTTTGTGAATTTTTGGGAAGCTTTCCGAGACACTTCAATTTTTGGACCTTTCCAGACTTCTCGGTATTTTCCCAGATACCGGGAAATCATTCAACTACTTCACTTTTCTCTTTTTCCCAATTTCTCTCTCCTTCCTCAAACGCGAGATTTCCACCAGCTGGATTCATCATTTAATGCAGCCACCCTCTCCATGCTGCATTAAATGCGTATGGGCTAATTCAACTCAAGTCAAATCCCCCATGCTTTGTCCTTTTCCTTTGAAACGCAGTTTCCATGCGTTTTTCTCTGGACGCAGCCTTGAAGCTCCCGCGTTTGGCTCCATTTTGGCCTAAACGCAGCCTTGGGACCTTGCAAACGCCACACTCTTTGGAGGGAAGTGGTGATGGGTTATTATTATAATGTTTCCTCCCTTTATATATATGCATCCCCTTCTCTCTCTTTCATTTTCCTTCATCCTTTTTGCCTCCTGCAAGCTCCAACAGCAAGCTCCATCTCCACCAAGCCCTTGGCCGGCCATCACAACCCCTTACCTTCACCATTTTTCCACTAGCTCCTCCATCTTCTTCTCCTCCATATTCTCCACCCTTTTCCAACCACTAACTCCTTCTTCTTCAACTTCTTTCACCAAGAGACACCCAAAGAACCCATCACCTCCATAAAACTTCATCACCATCTCCACCACCACCCGCACCACCGTAGCCTCCACCGAGCATACCATCTTCACCCCCTCGTCAACCTCTTTCCGGCGGACTATAGCTTCATTCCCCGCAACGCCATTTGCAAAATCTCGTTTTGCCATATTGAGTTGGACTTGCACCATCAACCTTTTGCCTTCTCTTGTGAGGACCGGTACCCTCCTTTGGATTGGGACCGCGTTTCTCTGCGTCGGACGCGTTCTAGGCGAGTAATTCTGCTCCCCAAGACTTGGACATTATTTCCATAACTTGTAATTTTAACAACAAACTCAGCCCTCAAACATCAGGACTTGCTTTCTGTTCTGCACCCATATTAGTCGACTTGGCCAGCCCATTAGTCGACTAACTTTTCACCCTGAAACGCAGTTTTCTGAAGACCCAACCTATTAGTCGACTAACCTATTTCCTATAGTCGACTAACCTTCTGCTGGAAACGCAGTCTTAGAAACGCAGCTTCTATATAGTCGACTACCCCCTTTTTCTATAGTCGACTTTCTCCTGAAGACGCGACTTTGAGAGACGCGCTCTTTCTTGAAACGCGGCCCACTCTTTCATTCCTTGTTGATTAACTCTTCCTGGTGAGACGCGGACTTGTGAAACGCGGATTCATGAGACGCGGACTTATGACAAGACTCGGATCTGTGAAACGCGGCTTCACGAGACGCCGTTTTGCGAAATGCAGCAGACTAGTCGACTCCCCCAATACTCTAGCCGACTAACCCTTTTTCTGAAAACGCTGATTTCCTGAAACGCCACCTTACTGGTCGACTTGCCTTTTCCTATAGTCGACTAACTCCCCTATTAGTCGACTAATCACTTTCCTTAGTCGACTAATCTTGACTGAATCATTTTGGTTAATTATTTTCTTGGGGATAAGTCTTATACTTGGATCATGCTTTATATATTGTTATTTCATGACATGTTACTTGATGAATATCACCTCTTATCGAGCTATCTATTAACACAAGGCATGATACACCTGACTCCTATAATTATCACTGTAACGGGAATGATAACCGGACTTCATGATTTGATTACATGATAAGTACGAACCAGTACTCCTGATATACCCGCATTCCTGACATGTTCCTGCTCATTCCCGAAATCTGATAATTATCTAATAAACCATAAAATGAGACAACTTACATTGGGTCGGGGGAAATATGCGGCTATCGATATGTGTTCGTGTTTACAGTGGTATTAGGTATGTTGTGCAACTAAATTTCCGGTCTGACCTGTGGGCCTCCAGGCGACCGAGGGGAGTGCTGGCTCCCTCCTCCTGATACCATCATGATAAAGGGCATACATAAGTCCCTCCTGATAGGCCTTGCGGCTGGTTCCGTCACCAAGCAACGGAACACCCTGGACCGTGGTCCCGGGCAAGCACGGGACCCACTGTAAACATAGTTCGTTGATACCCCCGCTGGTTTCCAATAACAACCTTGCTTTACCGAGATATGGATCTATGTGTGCTGGGACGCTAGTCCACATAGCTAGATATCAGGGTAAGGTGAGCTATAATAATGATAATGATAAAAGACGCTAAATGTGGTGTGGTATGCACCTGGATTACGGTGACATGAGATAAAGGTATATAGATGAGGGTTTCCTTGTTTGGATTATTCCCTCGAGGTACTAGTCTCGTGAAGCCGTAGTTTAAGTGTATACATTGCCCATCCGTTTATATCATGTTGTGCTCCTTTTACTTGCTGGATGATTATTCTTGATATTGTACCAACCCTCATGTTCATGTTTCTGTTGCCACTCGGCTGTTACCTGCTCTACTTGTTGGGAGGTCCTGACTCCCTTGAATTTGTATGTTCAGGTTCCGAACCTTGGATCGAGGTGGAGCCTTCTGTGGAGGACCAGGCTTTCCTTTCCGAGCAGGCCGATTAGTCTCGGTTGCTGTCATCCCAGACTTTCCTTTTGGCTCGCGGGACCTTTCTTCAGCTCGTGAGCATCCTTGTAATTATCTTGTAAATCGTACTTTTGAGTTTGGCTGTGATATATGATGCATGCGATATGTAAATATATGTCACATTCTGTGATAACCTTGTACCTTGTACTTCTTATGTTGGCATATGAAAGGACGCTACGCTTTGTCGTACTCTGATTCTTGTTTGTACTGATGCTTAGCGTATATACGTAGGGTATTTCTGACCTGCGTATGTACGTCGCAGTGACGTCCCCGTAGCCTCCGGACCGGGCGTTACACCTCACATCTCCTCTTATGCATTACATAATATGTGTTATGTGAATTGGGGCTTATCATCCCTCTTTCATGTAATGTATATATGTAGGGAAGTTACTTAACCGTCTTCCTCTTCATGAATGTATATCGCATATATTATTTATTGATTATTACATGTTTTATTTCCATTGGTATCAATATGTACCTTATTGTCATATCTTGAATTGGAATCATATTTGTTTTGATTACCCCTTCTTGATCTTAGGGGGAGAAAAATTTGTTTTTATGATTTTACCCCTTTGTTGATGATTGACAAAAAGGGGGAGAAGTATTTGTGGTTTGTTTATTATATGCATGTCTTCCTTACTTAAGGGGGAGAAAGATTTTGAGCATGCTTACATTTTTTGCATATATGATGTTTATAATGCTTTAATTGGTATCTAGAATATAGTTGCATGTTTTCGTTTTTAATTTAAATTGGTATCTAGAACATGTTTTATTTTGAATATATCATTGGTATCTAGAGCACCATGTTTATATGCATTATCATTCATGCATGTTTATTGTTTATTTGTTTATGCATGAGTTAAGGGGGAGCTTTCTTGAAGCTTAACTTTAATCCATGCATATATAACTCCATGAGTTTTGTCATCATCAAAAAGGGGGAGATTGTTGGCCCAAAGGCCTTCCAGTCTAGTTTTGTTGATGATCAACTCATGTAGTTATGTTTACTAATAATCTTGTGATTCTAAGTTACAGATCATTAGCAAAGATATTAGTTGATGATTAGCTTCAATAAGGAATTTAGAAACTTATCATGGTGATTCCAGGGCTCAAGCTTCAAGATCTACCTTGCATAGCTCATGGATGGAGTTTGTGGATCGAGTCAACTTGGAGATGAAGATCGTCAAGAAGACTTAGGTATCTATAGTTTAGTTTAGTGTGTTTTAGATCCATTTATAAAGCTTAGTATAGTTGATATGATCAAGTGCACAATACACACACATTTCATGTTTTTGATTGAATCAGTTTTGGATACATATATCGGGTTTTGGATTTGAACTAGTTTTAGTTCTATTGATCTGCTTGACACCCTTCTATAGTTATTATCATAACTTTTTATTTTTATATTCAAATAACATGATTTAACTTGCATTTAAAAGATAACTTTCAGATATAAATTTCTTATTTAATAACCATTTTCAGATTCTAATTTTAAAGTTGTCAAATATTTGGTTGAAATATGTTCTTGTTCTGAAAACAGATTACAGTTTCTGTTTTGACACCTGTCAGTATTTTATTAATAACTTTCACATCCAAACTGATATTGATTTGATTTAAGTTGTATTAGAAAGTAGACTTCAATATCTACAACTTCATCCTATATACTTATTCCCAAATTCGAACGTTTTAGACCTCAAATATGTGCTCCAATATGACCTATTTTGCTGCCTGCCAGGCTGGGCCGGTCGACAAGTCCGGTCGACCGTGCCAAGCCGACGGTCGACCGGCCGGTCGACCGGACGTGCACGATTTCATGCACGTCGGCTGTTTTTGTAGACGGTCGACCGTGCGGTCGACCGACTGTAAGCAGATTGGTCTCTGTTTGTCTGGGTCGACCGCCAGGTCGACCGGCAGCTGTCAACGGCTATTTTTTGACCGTTGGACGGTCGACCGGGCGGTCGACCGCCAGGCCAGTCAGGCTGCCACATCAGCCTAACGGCTAGTTTTTCCTAGGGGCTATATATACCCCATTTCTCCATTGTTTTGGCTAAGATTTTAAGAGCTCATTTTCACCCATTCTCTGGTTTTAAAAGAAGTTTTCAAAAGAGTTTTTAGTGCTAAAAAGATTTATTCTTTTTTGTTTTAGGTTTTTGGAAAAATCAAAGATATTGGGAGATTTATCTTGTTCTTCATTTCTATCATTTACAAAGGATTTTTCTCAAGTATTTTTCTTTGATTTCTTGATTTCCAAACACCTAGTTTTCCACACTTGAGCCATATCTTCTATCCTAACCTATTAGGATCTTGTTTTGTGGAAAAGAGGAAAGAAAAGAGAGTTTGTGGTTTTGGAACCACTTGTTGTAAACACCCTTATTCTTGTTGTATCCCTCTTTGGTAGAGGTGATCGGGTGATTGGGTTGCTCCCTCTTTGGTAGAGGTGGAGTTTGGTTTGTATCCCTCAAGTGTGAGGTGGTTGAGTTTGGTTGTAAACCTCTTCGGTAGAGGTGGTTGTGGTTGTGTTGGTAGTTGGCCTCGGTGGAGGTTGTTGTATTGAGAGAGGAGTTTGGTACTCCTTGTGTTGTAACAAATCCTCTTCGGTAGAGGTTCCCTCGGTGGGAGATAGTGGATTGGAAATCCTACAGGGTGGTGTAGGCGGGGATGTAGAGTTAGGGGCTCGAACCTCGAAACATATCTTGGTTTTTGCGATTGATCCAATATCTCTCAACTCTTACTCTCTTTACTTTGTGCAAGCATCATTTCATTCAAGCATCATTCTTTCATTGCATACATATCTTATACATTATTTGTGTTGCCTTGCATCTTTTATATTGCAATTCATTCTTATATGCTTGGCTTGATTGTGTGTGCACATATTTCATATTGCTTGGATTGCTTGTGTGTGTGCGCCTAACTTATACTCATCCAATAAGAGCTTCACATAGCACCTCAACCCATTTCAAGGGGAATCAAGAGGAGTTAGTCCAGAGCCCTTCACGGGGAATTCGGCTACACTTGTTGTATTGTATTAAGTTTGTGCAACATTTTCATTAGCTTCCGCATTTAGAGCATTTAGTTTCTAGATTAGCACTTACACCTATTCACCCCCCCCCCCCTCTAGGTGTACTTTCACTTAGTCATTACAAAATATTATTTGGGTAAAAAAAATATTTTATCTTTTTCTCAAAATTTTCAAGCCACAAATTCTTAAAATATAATAATTAATCTCCTTCAAACACTTCATATAAAATTTTTCAGAGTATTACAGCCTAGCACTGGGTTATCGCCCCCAAGAACTTTGATTCCTACAATCTTCCGCTCTGTCGAGTTGATTCTAGCTTTTCTCAATAAGTAGCCAATTGCATCACAACAAGCTCAGTGAGTTGACTTATTGCACAGACCCAAGACTTGCCTCACCCTAGACGATCATTGACTCCAAGAACCAAATCAAACTCGCTTCGTGTTAGTATTGGGTGCCTCAAATTCGTTGGAGAAGAAGGTAGGATTAAGGTGAAGGAGTTAAAAGCTTTAGAGATCAAAGAATAGACATGCACGAGGAGATGTGCACGGTTTGTGCATAAGGTAGTCGACTATACTAAGGTCAAGTTGATTAAGAGCATACAGATTAGTCGATTGGGACGCAATAGAGAGTAAATTGCATCTCAGTAGTCGACTATACAGTCGATTAATGAGCAAGATTAGTCAACTAATTAGACAGATTAGTCAATTAATAGGCGTTCAAACATTTTTTTGGGGTTCTGATTCCAGTTCGAGTTTAATTCAAGTTTTCTTTTCTTTTGAGGTAGTGTTGTTCGTATTGTTGAAGTTTGTGAAGGATTAGGATGATCCTAGGAATCTATAAAAATCCCTTAGGGTGGTCTTTAAAGGCAAGTCGAGAACAAATTAAGTTTTCCACCATTGAGAGTTGTGAGAGAGAAATTCTTGTAACTCTTATAATTTTCTTCTCTATTTTCAATAAAATTTCTCCCCTCCTCCCTGTGGACGCAGGCAACAACTGATCGAATCACGTTAAATTTGGTGTTCTTATGTTTGTGGTGATTAGTTTTATTGCTTGCTAATGGTAAATTGCTTTCATGCTTCGCTGCCGAGTCCTTGGTGTTTTCTCTTATTGTGTTAATATCACAACAATTGATATCAAAGCGATACCTAGCAAGACGACCACAACAACCAAGTTCGAGATGAACAAATTTGACGAAAAGTTCAACTTCTTATTGTGAAAGATGCAAGTAATGGTGTTGCTAGTGACGGAAGGCACACAAAACGCCCTGCTTGGTGCTGAGAAAAGGCCATCAAAGATGGAGAATGATAAGTGAATCGATATTGACTTTCGCACCAAGGAGATAATTATACTATATCTATCAGATGAGATTCTCTACAACGTCCTAAATGAGGAGACAACTGCTGAACTTAGGTGTAAGCTGGAGAGTCTTTACATGACTAAGAGTTTGTCAAACAAGCTCTTCATGAAGAATCAGTTATACAGCTTTCATATGAAGGAAGGTATACTTATTTTATATCTCAATACTTTTAATAGAATCTTGTGTGCTTTGTTGGCTCTAGATGTAAAGCTAGAAGATGAACACAAAGCTCTTCTGTTACTTTTTCCTCTTCCATCAAGTTAAGACCACTTGGCGCCGCCATTATGTATGAAAAGGAAATTTTAAAGTTGAAAGATATCAGGCAGATGCTCCAAAGTAATGAGCTGATAAAGAAGAAAGATTTCATAAAGGATGCCTCAGAATTGGTTGTCAAAGAGCAAGGGGAAGAGTAGGGGACCCAAAAAAGATCCAAGCATTTCTTACAGTGATGCTTGCACTATTGTAAGAAATCAGGGCACATCAAGAAAAATTGTTTCAAATACAAAGAGATGCTACAGAAGAAAGGTGATAAGGATACTAATGGGGCTAGTACCAGTAAAAAGTTAGAACAAGCTGGTGTTATTGAAGAAGTATATGAGAATTCATGTGATGTCCTGACAACTTAATTAGGAAAGAGAAAGTACTCAGATGTTTGATTACTTGACTCAGGACGCGTATAAAACATTTGCCCAAAAAAAATGGTTCGGCACCATACAAGCTCAGCAATGGAGGCTCACTCCTGATGGGTAACGATAACGTATGCAAGACAATTGGCATTAGTAATATCCGTATGAGAATGTTTGATAGACAAGTATGAATCCTCACGAACGTGCATCACATTCTAGATCTAAGACAAAATCTTCTCCCCTTAGAGCATTGAAGCTCAAGTGTGCAAGTTGTTAGGTGCAGATGGAGGTATTCAAATTACCAAGGGCTCCATAACAATTCTCAAAGGAGAATAGATTGCGAACTTGTACAAGATGATCGGGAGTGTAATTGTTGGTGACGCTTCAGCAGCAACAGAGTAGGAGGACACTATAAGACATTAGCACATGCATCTTAGACATTGAGCGAGCAAGTTCTTTAAGCCCTACATAACAAAAAAGTTCTACCACGTATCAAATATTGCATATTTGATCTTTGTAAATTTGGCATTATGGGTAGACAACATAGAGTATATTTCTCTACATCACAGCACAAGACAGAGGGTTTGCAAGATCTCATACACACGGATGTGTGGGGACCTTCACCAATAGCATATATTGGGAGTGCAAGGTACTATGTCACGTTCATAGATCACTTCTTCAGAAGAGTTTGGGTGTACATCTTGAAGCAGAAATCGAAGAAATTTTAAAAGTTTAAGGAGTGAAAAACTATGATGGAGAATAAAAAGGGTGAAAGGTAAAGTTCTTGAGGTCTGATAATTGAGGCAAATATACCTCCGCAGAGTTCAAAGCTTACTTGGAATGAGAAGGCATTGAACACCAGCTAAGTATTCCAGGCGACTAGATCAGAATGGAGTAGCAGAACGTAAGAATCAGACACTTACAGAGCGCGCCCGTAGTATGAGATTACAAGCTAAAATGTCAAAAAGATTTTGGACAGAAGTGGTGAGTCATGCGTACTATCTAGTTAATAGATCGTCATCTACAGTCGTTGTTCTTTAGATCCCAGAGAAGATATGGCGAGGAGAGTCTGTAGATTATTCAACCATAAGAATTTTCGGTTGCACGGTGTATAATTTGGTTGATAATCAAAAGAGGAGCAAATTGGAGACCAAGTCCAAGAGATGTATTTTCATCAGATTCACCAAAAGAGTCAAGAGTTTCAGACTTTGGGATCTTGAGATGAAGAGTGTCTTTACTAGCAGAGATGTAGTTATTGATGAAGATTTAATTTTACAAGAAAAGTCAGAGACAGATCAGGGCGCAAGGTGGACCTTCACAAAGTTCAACAGATTCTTGTGCAAAGGAGGTTGAATTTTCAAATGGCCCTAACAAGCTTGACGGGTAAGATGATAACACCTTGAATTCAGGAGGTGATGAGAAAGAGGCTACTCCGCAGCAACTTAGACTGTTAAGACGGTCAAACAGAGTTATGGTGCTGCCAACAAGATATGATTGGGAAGATAATCATGTCTCATTCGTATTAGTAACAAAAATATGAGATCCTAATAGTTACAGGGAGGCGATCGAGATAGATGATAGTGACAAGTAGATTACAGTCATGGAACAAGAGATGGAGTCTTTGAATAAAATTCAAACATGAAAGTTGATAGATCTTCCAAAGGACTCCAAGGTAATAGCATGCAGATAGGTCTTTCATAAGAAGGATAAGTAGTAGTATAAGACAAGATTAGTTGCCAAGGGATATGCTCAGAAAAAGGATATTGATTACAATGAGATCTTCTCTCCTCTAGTCAAGCATACATCTATTCGGGTATTATTGGTGATAGTAGCTCGATTTGATGTAGAGTTAGAACAGCTGGATGTCAAAATAGTGTTTCTGTACGGTGAACTAGAGGAGAGAATATACATGAAGTAGTCTGAAGGATACATTTAGGAAAGTCAAGAAAACAAGATGTGTCTTAGTAGGAAGTCCCTCTATGGACTTGAGCAAGCTCCCAGATAGTGGTACAAAAGGTTCAACTTTTTTATAATCAAGGCCAGATACACCCGATTTGAGTATGACAGTTGTGTCTACTTCAAGCAGTATAATAATGATTTGACATACTTGCTATTATATGTAAATGATATGTCGATTACTGTAAAGAATAAGGCACATCCAAAAGCTTAAAGCAGCTCAAGAAAGAATTCGACAAGAAGGATTTAGGAAAAGCTAAGAAGATCTTGGGTATGGAGATCACTTGAGACAGAGATTCAGGCAAACTTTAATTATCCCAAGAGAACTATGCTCTAAAGATATTGAAACAATTCAACATGGCAGAAGCAAGACCCTAACCACTTCTTCGGCAGGTCACTTCAACTTATCCTCCAGACAATGTCCACAATCACCAGAAGAGGAGTAAGTATGTCTTGAGTACCATATGCTAGTGTAGTGGGATCATTCATATATATGATTTGTATTAGACCTGGATTAGCCTATGCAATTAGTACAGTATGTTAGTTCATGTCGAATCCAGGCAAGCAACATTGGAAAGCAGTGAAGTGAATGCTGCGATATCTACGAGAGACTGCAAGATTAGGTTTGGTGTTTGAGAGATTAAAAATGGGGAAGCCCAGGGTATTATAAGATTATGTTAATGCAGATTATGCAGAAGATCTTAATCATCGAAGATCTACAACAGGCTATGTATTCAGAGTGGCTGAGTACGTCATTAGTTGGAAGGAGAAATTGCAAAACACAGTGGCTCTTTTAATAACAAAAGCAAAATACATGGCTACAGTTGAGGCATCTAAGAAAGCCTTATGATTAAGAGGATGTAAGATACTGAATATGACAAAATATACTAGAGGGGGTGAATAGTGTATTAAAAATCTTAACAAGGAAATATGAATAACTTGAAATAAACAAGTATAACACAGTTAAGGAAAACAAAACAGTCAGTCACATGCATAGAGATGTTAACCTGATTCGATCCTCTTGACCTACATTCAATCTCCAAACCAATCCTGCTTGAGATTTTTAACTATTCTTGATTTTGAAACATTATAAAATCAAACACGTACACTCAGTTGACAAGTACATATGTCAATTTGTACACGACCTCTCAAAAAACTAGAGAGATACTTTCCTTGAAATGAAATACAAAGACCCTATAAGATTTGATGTGATTATGAAAGTGTATCTAACAGTGGCTTATAGTTTTTCTCTCAGAATTCTGTCATCTAATCACTTGATTGAAGAACAAGGCAAGAGAAGAGAGACCACTTGTGTTCTTGATAGAATTGCAGAGTTTTTAAGTTAAAAAATAATGAAAATTTATATGTCCAATTAAGAGGAGCCCTCTATTTATAGCTAAAATATGACTGTTGGATAGTTATTAGAGTATTCAAATTTTGAAAAAATAGTTGTTAAAAATGGTTAAAATGATCAAAAAAATTCAAAGTGTATAATAGCTATTAACTGACAGATTAATCAACTAGAAGAAGTTATAAGTTGACAGATATGTCTTCTCAGAACATAATCTAGTCTCTATTAAGTCCTATTAGTTGAATAGTCTGAAGAGCAAGTTGACTAGACTACAAACACAAGTTTCTGTAAAAGTCATTTAATCGACTATACTGAGTTGTTAGTCGATTAGACTGGTATCATAAGTCTCTGTTAAGAACTACTAGTCAACTAGACTGAGATATAAGTCGATTGGTCTGTGTTTACAGAACTAAGTAACAGAGTATTTGATAATATTAGTCGACTATATTGAAGTGTTAGTCCACTAGGCTACTAAGTAAATCATTTGGATAGTCTCTGTAAACATCTATTAGTCGACTATCCTGACCTATAAGTTGACTAACCAGTATTTGTGTGCGGGTATCAAGGCTTTTAAAAAGAACTAAAAGATATGAATAAGTTTACAAGTCTTCAATTTGATACCCTTGTCTTCCTTTATCTCTAAGAATATGCCTTGATCCTTTTTGAGTGATAATATCACCTTGACCCTTCTTTCAGAGGTAATATCACTTGTTTCTTCAAAAGATACTGCAAAATATATTAGCACACATACACATAATATATATGGATTTGTTATCATCAAAAAATTAATGAAGTTATTCATGATCCAACAGAGGATTGGTCGAGATTTTTAGCATCATACATGACTTAGTTTAGGTTCACTATGACGGTCAACATGCTATTCATCTTGCTAATAGCACATGTATCATAAACAAATAAAACACATTGATGTGAGGTACTACAAGATATGTTAATGGATTGTAGATGACAAGGTGATCGATTTGGTGAAGATCAGTACTAAAAGGAATCTGGCAGACATGATGATAAAAACCATTGCGGTGAAGTTCAGATTATCTCTAAACTTCATCCAAGTTCTGCAAAAGTAAAGTGGAGAACAAGCTCTTGGGAGGGATCCATGCGAAGTCATAAAAGGGGGAGAAAGTTCAATGAATGATGTGAAGGCCAATTTCTACATGGGACTCAATAAATGTGAGTCAAGGTGGAGACTGTTAGTATTGGGTGCCTCAAATTTATTGAAGAAAAAGTTAGGTTTAAGGTGGAAAGTTACAAGCTTCAGAGATCAAAGAACGGACATGCAGGAGGAGATGTGCACGGTTTGTGCACAGGATATTGGACTACTAGTCGACTAGTAGCATGTAGATTAGTCGACTTGGACGCAACAGAGAGTAAGGTGCATCTCAGTAGTCAACAACTATACAGTCGACTAATGAGCAAGATTTATCGACTAATCATACATATTAGTCAACAAATAGGCATTCTGGCAGGTTTCTTTTCGGGTTTTGATTCCACTTCAAGTTTAATTTGAGTTTTCTTTTCTTCTGAGGCGGTGTTGTTCGTATTGCTGGAGTTTGTGAAGGATTAGGATGATCCTAGGAGCCTATTAAAACCTCTTAGGGTGGTCTTTGAAGGCATGTTAAGAACAAATCAAGTTTTCCACCACTAAGAGTTTGAGAGAGATTCTTATAACTTTTGTAATTTATTTCTCTGTTTTCAATAAAATTTCTTCTCTCCTTCCCGTGGACGTAGGTGATTGTCATGAATTTATACCATTTTATTGCTCATATTTATCTATTATTTATATATAAATAATGCTACCGGGTTTTTTTTAGTGATTTGTAGTACAAGTTTATCAAAAGAGAAAAGACTACAGTTGAGCATTTTGAAAGAGTGGTCAAGCTAAAAGAAGTTGTAATGTAGGACTTGACATTGTCGAGACTGCTCCACTGAACCTACAGTTCACATCTAAAGAAATTCATATCAAATCTAAGGAGTTGGAGTTTAGCAGGGGCGAAGATGTAATTCCACAAAATCCAGGGGCTTAAATGTAAAATAGGGTTGATATTCTAATTTGTAATTTATTATTTTTTTCTGTGTAAATTCTGTAATCTTTGTGAACTTCTATGTAAAATAGTCAAAGACCTAGGCTATAAATACCCATGTATAGCCTAGAGTTTTGGCTGCTTAGTTTTCGACCTCATTTTTTTTCTGCCATGTTTTTTGCCACAATCTTGTTTCTGAATTTTTTCATAAAAAAGTAATTCCTTTGGCAGATGTTTTTCCTTATTCTTTTTTGTTTTGATTTCTGAACTTATGGCTTAATCATTGGGCAACACATTTTTTCCTCCTCGCTTGACGTGCACGAGAATCATAAGGAGACAAGGGTTCTCTCCTCCGTGCCTCAGTCAACGTGCAATTAGTGTGTTTTTATTTTTGGTCTCGGTGGTCACACATTAGCAGCTGCTCTGGTGCAGGCCACACAGCATGGAGCCCATAAGGGTTCGGGAGCAATGTAGCTAGGGGTGCTACTGAATGCGGATTATCTGCAGATATCCGTATCCAAATTCACCTCCAACCCGGATACGGATATCATTTTTTCATATCTGCCAATATTAATATCCATATCCATATCTGAAAGTTAGGTGAGGATACGGATATGGTAAAAGTAATATCCTATTTGTATTCGATCCGATATTCAAAGGTTGAGTGCTTGACAATGATATTCGCATAAAAGAGACTATTCTTCAATGAAATGAGGCAATAGACTTTGATATTTTGAGTTGGTAAAAAAATAATAGTGGAAAGTATCCGATTCTGCAAGAGTAGCACGAGATATTTTGCGTATTTTGACATCAATTGTGGCATCCGATTCGACATTTAGCAACAAGACTCGTGTAATCTATTACTATAGATTGAATGACAATGGATACAGTGGAAGCATTGATATATACATAATAATATCATAATATGTATCACATTTAATATTACTGTAGATGAGATAAAAAGTAATATAAGTATATCTATTTAGTTTATCCTTAATCATATCCTTTTTTACATATCCGATTAGTATCCGCATTCGATCCGCTAATATCGGATCCATAACCGATATCCGATTTTGACGGATACAAATATCATTTTTTCACATTCGTCAATATCTGTATCCGTATCCATATCCGAAGGTTTAGTGCAGATACGGATATGGCAAATGCAGTATCTGATCCGTATCTGATCCGATGGCACCCCTAACTGTAGCACCACGAGACTCCTCATAGTCCTATGCAAGTAAAAGCGTCGACAGACGTGGGACCAATGGCATTGTAGCATGTCGAGAATCGGAAGGAGGTGGGATCTGTGAGTCTGATTGAGGTAATTAGAGTATTTTAGTTTATGCAAATTCAATTAATTTCATTAAATTAGTTTAATTAGTGTAATTAATTTTCTACTGTAATTAAGTAGATTAATTAATTAATTAATTTGATTAAATGTTATTTGCTAGATTATCTCATTACTGATTTAAACATGAGTTGCTAGGTTCCCTTCGAGCACCGAGGGAGATGAAGCTAATCTAAATTCATGTGGTCTAAACTAGATCTCTTACCTAGGCTTCACATACTCATCAATTGATCTAGATCTTTTAGGATATTTATTTCTAGAATAATCTGATATTCGACAGGTCATGTATTTTAAATTAATAAATTGTGCTTAGAGTTTTATCCTTTTTTTGTTGTTAATTTAATTAGTTAATTTTTGTTCACTCTTTGACGGATTATGTATTGTAGAATAATGGCTTGTGCTTAGATCGAACTTTTTAGAAGTAGTTACCTTTTAGAAACAGGCATTTGATGATTCATAATCCAGTAGTGGAAAGACTGAGAATGACCACGTGAAGCTAGTTTAAGGGATTCAACTCTAAGTGCTTAATTTCTTAGATTGACAATTAGTTTAGAACAAGCATCATTCTGCCCTTTTCAATCAATTCGCTTAGAAAGTGCTGAAACTATAAGAACCACCCTCCCTGTGGATCAACCCTCAAGTGCTACATCGAACGACCGTACACTTACGGTTAATTTTAAATAGGAGAGTGAAATCTCCCATCAGCAGGCACAACTGGCCTCACGTTAAATCTGGTGTTCATGTGTTTGTGGTGCTTAGTTCTATTGCTTGCTAGTGGTAGAGCACTTTCACGCTTCCGCTGTCGAGTCTCTTAATGTTTTCTCTTGTTGTGTCGGTATCACAACACTTCTTGCATTTTGACGACTATGAAGTCTCACCGATCATGGTCAATCAAGACCCACTGGCTCTGACACCACTCGTCTGCAATCGATCTTTCTTTTTGTCCACTTTGAAATCACCGCTTTTGATCTCAACGTTGACCTCCCACAACCAACCCTCGCAGATTCAATTTCACAATCCTCTCACTTGAAGTTGGCCAACGCCTAGCAAGATTTCTCAAGAATGCGTTCTCCTACACTGCAGCTATTGTGCCCAATCAGGTTCTCCTGAAATTTTTTGACCTTTTGCAGTTCTCGTTTGCTCGTGCTCGCGATAAGTTTTGTTTGTGTTAGATCTAAAAAGTATTAAGGATCATTCAATGTCAGTCTGCTGATGATGTTAATACTAATATGAGGAATGTGACTCATTATCATAGTCCTCCCAAAATGCCCTATTTCTGAGTCAGTTCTCACAGAGGAATACGATCATGAGTTGCAATCGTCGTATCAACATCATCATTGTAACGCCCCGATCCGGCGGGTACGGAGACGTTACTGCGACGTATATACGCAGGTCAGAAATACCCTTACGTATATACGCTAAGCATCAGTACAGGCAAGAATCAGAGTACGGAAGCACGTGGTGCATTATACATTCCAACATAAGAGTACAATTACAGAGTTATCACCAGATGTGACAAATATTATAAGAATATTACATCACCAATATGGCGCAATTGCGAGAATACAAAGAATGATACAAGTATGAATAGTACAAAAGATGGCCAGAGTCATAGCAGGAAAACTCTTGAGCCGGACAGGGGGGCCTGAAAGGATAAGGCTCTGAACGGTCTGCTGGAGATCTACGCTACCGCTACGCCACTCTGATAGCAACTGGGAGAATCCACACGCTCCAAGACCTGGACATGAGGATCCAGAGGAGTCAGAACTCTCCGGGGAGTGGTGATGCGAATGCCAGGTGGCGAGCATAGATAAGCACACGTGTATCGATAAATCTGAATCATAAACATGCATTGAAAACCGTGTCGTGGACACAAGCATACAGGAGCAAGTAGATATACAGCATATGTTATCAAGCAGGGAAGACTCATAGTATGATTAGATAAGAGCAGGAGACTAATGGAATAGAACACGGGTGGTGAAGTAGGATGTAAGTAGGTATAGTATAAAAATCATAAAATCGAAAATCCGAAGTAAAATCCGATACAATCAACCATGGCAAAGCATACTACGGATTCATAGCTGGCATCTTTTATTATTATTATTATTACTCGTCTTACCCTGATGTCTAGATATGTGAACTAGCGTCCCAGCGCACATATATCCACATCTGAGTAAAGCAAGTTGTTATTGAAAACCGACGGGGGTATCAACGAACAATGTTTACAGTGGGTCCCGTGCATGCCCGGGACCACGGTCCAGGACATTCCGTTACTGGTGCTCGGAACCAGCCGCAAGGCGTACAAGAGGGTCTTATAGAATGCCCTTATCAAGATGGTACCAAGAAGGACGAAGCCAGCACTCCCCTCGGTCGCCTGGAGGCCCACAGGTCAGACCGGAGTTTTAGTTGCACAACATACCTAGTGCCACTGTAAACATGAACTTATATTGATAGCCGCAAGTTTCCCCCGACCCGATGCAAGTTGTTCCTTTTTATGATTTATTATGTAATTGTCAATTTACGGGAATAGCAGGTGCAAGACATGACCAGGAGTTCAGGAGTACATGAGTACTATAGATTCAGGTCACTGTATATATAATACAGGATAACAAGTATAGTATTCCCGTAACGGTGATAATCACAGTCAAGTATTAGTATGTCAAGAGGCAAGTGATAAGTCATGTTATAATAAGGAGCAAGTGTCAAGTAGCAAGTTGGGTGTCAGGTGATGACACATCAGTTGTCAAGTGATACAGGCAGCTGTCAAATATTAGCATGTAGATGATAGGTATCAAGCAAAAGCTTGTCAAGTATTAACATATCAAGCATATACTTGGTAAGTGATAGAGTAATAGCTAAGCACAATAAAGCGGAGCTAAGCAAGCTGGAGCGAAGCTAATGTACAACACTAAATGCTATCACTCTCGGCGTGGTTACCGCTCACAGCATAGCTAGACACACGTGTCGCAGCAAGTGTACGAACGCCATACTGCCGCTCACGGGGTAACTATACTCGAACGGAGCAAGCGGTAAAGTGTTGACGCTAGATCCACCTACCAGGCGTAGCATAGAGAAAGTCCAGAGGACTTTAAAACTCAAAGGTCGTACCCAGAGATTAGGCCCGAAGGCAAGGGTACCAGCAGAAAAGGTGTTAGTTTCAAACAACACAAATCGTGAATAATACAAGTCGACCAATGAAATGAGAAAGTCAAGAGGAAAGCGAGAACACTCGCCTAAGTCTTCAGAAAACATAGTGAAATCTCCGATCTCCGGAATCCAGAAAATCAACGCATCAGTGCGTTAGAGAGAAAGTAATAGAGAGGAGAAAATCAAGAGAGAGAAAAAGAATAAGAGAGAGGAAAGAGAAAGTGAGAGCTAGAGAGAGAAGTCCATGGAGAGAGAGTGTGTACAGGGAGAGAGAGAGTATGTACAGGGGGACGCGAGTTTGAGAGTGAGACGCGGGGGTCGCAGACGCGGGAGTCGCGTCACGTAGATGCCACAAACGCGAGGTTCAAGACCCGCGTTCAAGATATAACACGAGAAGAACGCGGACGCGGATGTGGGTTCTGCGTAGCGTTATCACGAGAAGAACACAGACGCGGGCATGAGCTCCGCGTCGTGTTGACACGAGAAGCACACAGACGCGGCATGGGCTCCACGTTGCGTCAATGCAAGAACACGAAGGCCGCATTACACAATGTCAAGAACGCGAAGATTCGCGTTAAGGAATTGCTTGGACGCGGGGGTGAGATCCGTGTCAGCAATTAACATAGAGAAAGAGAGAGACAGGGAGATGAGAAAATGAGAGACGCATGGATAGGGGAGAGAGAGACGCAGGTTTTGAAAAAAAGGGGAAAACGCAAGGATGAGGGAAAAACAGAGAATGAAAGAAAAGGAAGGAAAAAGAAAAGAAAGAAAGCAAGAAGGAAGGAAAGAATGAAAGAAGGAAAGAATGGAAAAGGAAAGGAGGATGGCCGGCCGGGCCTCGCCGGCGGCGACCGGAGATGGCCGGAAGTGGCCGGAGATGGTCGGAAGTGGCCGGAGATGGCCGGCCAAAGCTCCAAGTCCAAACCATTAGTGGGGTGCAAGTGTAGTTCATTTGGAAAATTTGGAGTTTTGAAAATGGTGTTTCGGAGAACGAAGCTATACTTCATTGGAAAGAGTACGCCGAGGAGGAAAGGATGGCGTAGTTGGTGGTGGCTAAGGTGGTGTAGGTGGTGGTGGAAATGGTGGAGAAGGTGGTGGAGAAGATGGGTTACTTTGGTGGGATAAAGGAAGAAGAAGAAGGTGGTGTGGTGGTGTTGTGGTTGTTGTTGGAATGGAGGAGGAAATGGAGGAGAAAAAGGCGGAGGAGTTGGTGGAGATGAAGGGGAGAGTGGCCGGCCAAGGAGGGAGTTCACGGTGGCTATGGGACTGCCATTCGTTGGCTGCCATGCTTGCTGGAAAGAGAAGGAAGGGAAAAAGAATGAATGAAAGAGAAGGAAAAAAGGGGGGATGGTTATATAAGGGAGAATGATTATTACCATATTGCCATTCTCCTTACATAAAGAGACTTGCGTCTCCATTAAATGGCTGCGTCCCCATGTAACAAGAACTCGCGTCTGGCAATTGCCCAGACGCGAGGATGAAACTCGCGTTTTGGGAAAAATGCGAATGCTGCGTTTAACAGAAAGGACAAAAGTCAGATTTGACTTGAAGGACGTAACATTAAATGCAGTATGGAGAGGATCTCTGCATTAAATGTTGAATCCAGGTTGGTGAAACTCGCGTCTAACGAGGAGAGAGAAAAATGGAATAAGAGAAAAGTAAAATATCTGGATAAAATCCGGTATCTGGGAAAATACCGAAAACTCCGGAAAAGTCCAAAAATGTAGTTTGAAAAGCTTCCCAAAAATTCTCAAAAATAATAGATATTATATAAAGATTTTTTGTGAAATCGATTTTCAGAAATTCAATCCCATTTTCAAAATAAAAATCCTGAAGTCAACCGTCAATACCGGTCTGTACCGGGTCGGCCAGATTTTGATAAAATCTGAAAAATCTCAGAAAATGTCAGAAAGGAGAAAATATAATTCTAAGAAGTAATATGAAAGCGAAATTTAGAAATTTGATTCCAATTATAAACTAAAATTCCTGGAATCAACCAGTGATACTGGCCGACACCAAATCCAAGGGAATTTTGATAAAATTAGAAAATTCTCAGAAAAAGTATTTAGGTAGAAAATGTGATTTTAAGAAGTTATAGGAAAGCCACTTTTAGAATTTTAATTCCGTTTGTAAATTAAAAATCCGAGAATCGAGCAGCGGTATCGGTCGACCCCGTTTTGAAGATTTACAATTTAATTCAGGAAAATTCCAGAAAATCATGAAAAATCTAGAATATTGGAAATGATATTTGAAACTGAAATCGGTCAAATCAGAATAGCAGAAAGACCAAATCGAGGTATACTCTAGGATCGGGCTCCCGGTTCAGACTAGGGCTGACTCCGAGTTCACGAATCCAGATCCAAGGCAAAACGATCATATAAATAACTCATAATACAAAACAAATACAGAAATTAAATCAAAAAATATGATTAGAAAATATGAATACGCAACTAAGTATGTATTCGGGGAGCGGGGTGTTACACTCCATCCACCTTACAAAAAATTGCGTCCTCACAATTTCGATAAGGGGTAAAATGAACACAAAAAGATAGGAATGAGGATTATGCCAATCAGGATATGAATAACTGTGAGCTGTTCTCCCTAATCGACTGAACGGTAAACTCAGGACTAAGGCATCTCTACACTTCTGCCGTATATATACATCCTCTGACGGTGCTATAATAATACTGATCTGATATCTGCTTATAAAAGAACACTATCAGAACTTCACAAGACTAACCCATTCTGAATAATATAAAGTGAGCTGACTTTGTGAGAGAATCAATAATACTTCTTTCAGACTACGAACCTAAGCTGATGAAATCCATAGAAATCTGTAGTGCTGAAATCCATAAATATAAAATCCTGCATGGCATGATGTTGTCCTTGATGAAGAGACTGTAGTAGAATTTCTGATGTGCTTCATATATAATAATTCCCCGAGTATAGACCAGAATATCCTAGGTAAAGAAAACTCTGATAATACTGAGCATGAACCAAGAAGACCAATAATTAAGAATTTCTGCATACTGGGCGTTGCTAACTCTGAAAGACATAACAAAGAATATAGAATAACCCTGAAGAATTCTAAATACTGACTCTGAATAATAACCCGACTGCAGATGAAACATGTAGAAGATATCTGAGCCCTGCAAGATTGGTCGAATGGATCACCGACAAGGATCATGGCGATAGCTCAGATACAGTGATAAAACCTTATTCAGCGGATCCATGAAAACACGCTAGGCAGAAGTAATCCGAGGAATAGGCTAGAGTGCTAAGCACTGAAGGAACTAGCCACGGGCAAAGCAAGCCTAGGTGAAGCTATCGTGTAGCACAGCTCAGGTGTTAAGCATTAGGGTGCGGCGAAGCTAACACTCTACGAGGCTCGCATATGGCGAAGCTCACGCGGCGAAACCGGCGCATAACACAACGCTAAATGCTAAGTACCAGGGTGCAGCGAAGCTCACACCCGTTAGGTTCACGGGTGACTAGAACACGACCCTCGCTTGGCGAGGCTAGCGGAGCCTATGGTCCACCAAATCAATAAAGACTGCCAGAAGTTAGTGGCTCTGAGAACGCGATCAAGAAATTATAAGAATCGAACGAGTCTCGAATACCGTCTTCTGAATAATAACCTGACGGCAGATCAGCTCTGAGAATACCTGAGTCCCATAAACATAGTTGAAGAAATCATGATCGCTATTGGAGTAATAAAAATAGAAAATACTATAACTCTGTCTGCCAGAAGTCCTGATTCTGAAATACTGTTATATACTGACACTCCTCATGTAATGATACAATCTACCTGATTATATAAGCGATGACTAGTCCACTTGATGTACTGGTCTCCCATGATGTATCTATAAATACAAGAATATAATACGAGGCCGAAGATCTGTCCAATATAAGACAATGTGATGTACCAGAGTCGAGGAATGTCAGAACATAATGAGAATGAACATCTGCCTTGCTGTTACCTCACTAGTCTACGCATATCTTAAGTTGGCATAAGGATTATGAAAATCCAGAAATAATATTCTAAGACCAATAAATATAATATATTGTGAAATCATGAACCAGATATAAAAACAGCATGAGAATGACAAACTAGATAGGAACTACAATTAAGTATATTAACTCTTAGATACAATTAGCCACCAAATAATATCTTAACTTAAAAGTAGCATTAAAAAGATAAAATACTACTAACCGGTGAGGATTACATTTCTTTTCGATCACCTTCTCCTTTTGTGATAGCGGTCAATCGAAATCGGAGAAGATGATTCAATCATCCGATGGGCTTGAAGGGGTGTTAGAAATAAAGTGCAGTAATTTGAGAGTTTCAATTCGAGTTTAGGTGAAAGAGAGATATTTTGTTTTATTTTTTTTCTTTTTCTTTTTGTTCCTTATGTTTTTACTTTTTTTCCCCCTTTCATTCATGTGGATGTACAAGGGAGAGGGAAGTTTCTTCGTTCTTTTTTAAAACAGAGAAACATATTCTTCTAGTGTTTAGATTCTCGAAAAGAATGAGAAAAGAGAGAGTTTTCATAATTTAAGAATCTCAATTTAGAAAAAATAGAAATAAAAAATAAAAAGATACGAAAAAATAAAGAGAGAACAAAAAGTGGAGACAAGAAAACATGCACGGATTTCTATTTGCTTTTAAAAGTAATTATAGATAGATTGTACTACTGGAACTAAAAATCACTTCTTGACTCGATAGAATTTATGGATAAAACCTTGTATCAGCCACTATTGAATATTGAAATAAGATAAAAAAAACATTTCTGCTCGCAATAGACAGCTCCAGTGGCACAGCCCATGCAGAGGCACACATACAGCGGATCAATACACGTGTCAATACGTGATTGCTCCTCTTATTGTATGTGTGTGTGGTGCACACACATGAACCGAACCCCACATACAGCTGGGGTCGGCAGATGTTGGCGCAAGGCAAGAGTGGCAGCTGACAACAAATACCATTGGGTGGAGTTGGCTGTCACATTCGCATAAATATAGCCCTTTTAAGGTAATAATCCTATTCCATCAGGCTAACTTTTTCTACTAAAATAATCACTGAGGAAAAGATGATGCCATCAATAGTGGAATCAGAGGCAAGCATTTCCACAAAAAAAATACATGCTTAATGCTTTACTCCGTAGCATCACTGTAGAATGTGGCTTCGGTGCTCCACAGGTCTTCTCCTCAGTTGCCCCTCAAAAGATAAATTTGAACCAGTACGTAATTATAAATGGAGCAAATTTTTGAAAAAAAAAATACAAATTTTAAAAAAAAATTCAAAAAAAATTATCTCTTTCAAAAATAATTTTAAAATTGATATAAGACATGTCACGTCGGCACCACAGCGGCTACACAAATAAATTTAAACCAGTTCGTAATTATGAAAATATCAGAATGTGGTCACTTTCTTGTTTATTTATTTGGATCGGGCATATATTTAATTTTTTTTTAAATTTGACGTCAGTAGCTTTATGTTGTCTTTTCCCTTCTTGCTTGCTGCGCAGCGTGTTCTAGTTACTGTCCATTATGGATCTGAGTCGTTTCCCGTCAAATTAAATAAGGTCGGCTGTGAAGTAGAAAGTTACGTGAAGTATTTGCTAGAATTAAATTGTCGTGATGTGTAATAATTTCATGTATCAATATTTGGGTATACATAATATTGTGGTAGAAGCATAGTTTTTTTGGTGCGAAGAGTTTTTCAATCGAATGTGTGTTCTTCCTCTTGACGGTAGAAGGATTTGCAGCAGACCTCGCGAGAATACTTTGTCACACGATTCATGATCCAAACAAAATAGATAACTGTTGTTGGAGGTTTGAAGAAGATGAGAAGTTGTAAGTAGTTGCACACAATTGCATGATGAAAGTGGAAGGGATTGCTATAGAGAAAACCAATCATAGTTCTAACCCTTGTAGGAGTATTCTAATCACTCAACAGATCTCATCGTTGACTCAATCCGGTGGCCCGCATCAGGCGCTCCATTAAACCAGTCCAAATTAGGAAAGCTCCTTGGGCTTAGGCTCGGCCACAGGGTTGACCTTATTATGGGCTGGCCCAACCAAGTTTAACATATACCCACTCGCTCCATCTTAAGTCATACATTACTTTGCGTTCTTATGATAAACGTCAAAACCAACTGCAAGCGTGAGCCATTGAACTATAAACTCTTAACCCAAGCGAGAACAGCTTTTCAAACCTTATGTAAAAACAAGTCGGTCATAACTTGTCCCAGATGCACCAACTAATATTTTCGAATTAAATATTCCTAATCCCTCAATTAAATAAGGAGAATATTCATCCGTCAGGGAATAGTCTAGTAAGATTTACACTTCGTTAAAATGAAGCTTCGGTTATAAACACTCTACCAGAAGATGTGTAGATGGTCTTCCTTTCGCTTTGTTGTCGTCCAGATAAAAGAAGCTGCTTTCCTAATCACTTCCCGCCCAATTGAATCTATCATGATTGTAGAGAGCGTTAAAGTAGAAACAGTGCTTTTAGCTTATCAGAGCTTAGGTTCACACCTGGTGTGGGTAACCACCTAGGTCAATCCTTGAGCTCTTACCAACAGTACAATCGGGTTCAGATTAATTGATCTGCATCTGAATTTGGGGATTCCAGCAACGAGTATAAGAATACTATGACCTTGACAATTCATTTCGTGACTCGTTTGTATTCCTTCCTTTCTGTTGTCCCCCAGAACATCCGATTTCCTTCTCGCTTTCCTTGCATTGTCTTGCTTCCAATCCGTTAGGATGAGTTCACTACCATACTTCTCCATCCCGAGTTCCTTATAGATAGCAGAGTGCGCAGCGAAAGTGTCGTGGACCCGTAACATTTCGGCTTTGGGGTTGAAAATCTTGTTCTCACACCTGATTGAAATTGCGAGGACGCAATTTTTTGTAAGGTGGGGAGAAATGTAACCCCCTGCTTCCCGGTGTACGTATCACCGTATCGGTACGCGATACGACGTACAAAATTGATTTGATCTCCGTGGTAGTCCGATTAAGCTGATTTCAGTTTTAAAAATCATTTTATAATATTTTAAAATTTTCAGGATTTTATGGCATTTTTCTGGATTATTTTGGAAAATCTCCGTGATCGGTATCGACCGATACCGATAACCGGCTTTACGATTTTATTTCACAAACGGAGTTGTATTTTGAGAAGCCGCTTTCACTATGTGTCTTAGAATCTTGTTCTCTACGTTAGGGTATTTTCGGGGTTTTTTCTGAATTTATCGAAAATCCGCCAAACCGGTGTCGCCCGGTACCGGCGACAGCTTCCGGGATTTTTAATTCGTAAACCAAATAGAATTTCTTCAAACCGTTTTCATATTACATCTCAGCGTAATATTCTCTATTTTCTGTAATTTTTTGACACCGTTCGGAGCTAGTCGAATATCGGGCCAATTTAATAATAATAAAATATTAATTTTTAAACTTTCTTTTCTTTTCTTTTCTTTTCTTCTTCCATCTTCCAGCAACTTCCCCCACCGCCTAACCCAACCACCATTTCTCTCTCTCTCTCTCCCTTTAAAATCTCCCACCCTCTCTCTTTCTCTCTCTCACTTTCTTTTCTCTCTTTCTTCCCTTTCACTCTCTCTCTCACTCTCACTCTCACTCTCTCTCTCCGACTCTCTCTCTCTCTCCCTGTAGGCGGCAGGTCGCCGCTGGCCTTGCCGCCGGCACGCCCCGGTGGCCGGCGCGCCACCGGGCGCCACCCCTACGGCCACGCGGCCGGTGGCGGCCGCCACCGCGCCCCCAGCCGAGCCGCCGCCCCCCTCTCTTCTTCTTCTTCTTCTCCTCTCTCCTTCTTCTTCTTCTTCTTCTTCCTCTTTCTTTTTCTGTAAAAGTTTCCTCCTTCTCTCTCTCCTCACCCTCACTCCGTCCGACACACCGCCGGCAGGCGCCGCCGGCCAGCTGCGCTGGCCGGCCGGCCCGCGCAGGGTGCAGCAGCAGCAATAGCTGCTGCTGCTATTCTCCTCTTATGTAAGTTTGGGTTTTACCCAAACCCATTAACCCAATAGGGTTAATTAAAAACCCAATAGGCCGAAACCCGACCCGTTACCCATTACCCACTAATTCAAGTTAATCGGGTTTGGGTTGTGGATCTGGACCCGACTCGTTAAGAGCCAACCCGCATCCAAAACCCATTAAAGGTAAACTTACAGAAAACCCCCTATACAATTCAGTATTTGCACTTACTATTTTTATTTACATATTTAATCCTTTTTGTTATGATTTAGTATTTGGGCGATATCGGGAGCGTCCGGACTCCAATTTGGACGATTCTGGATCCGTTGTGATCGTGAGAAAGAGAGCTACCTTCCCGTGGCTAGTTTGTGAGTGTTTTTATTTTATAAATTATCTTTTTAGTATATTAATTGAACTTAGTTACTTTATTGAAATAAAACATGATTACCGGTAAATCTTGTAAACAATGTTAAAACACTGTAATAAACAGGAAATGACGTTGAGTGTGACACTGGATATCTATTAGGTCATGTTCATGTACCACTGACATCTGGGCCACATTTCACCATATTCTTGGACACTATTATGACATGTATTGTATCACAGTTCCGTTACATGTCTATTGATCCACCGATACGCTATGACACTACCCTGCCATAGACATGCATGCTAGACACCGTTACTGTAATTCACAGGACATGGTATTACATGATACACGGACTACCGTTATTACATGTACTAGTGCTACGCAGATATGGTACACGGATTATGGCTATACATCTATGTTCCACTAGTACACGGATAAGTACCGCATTTCATATTATTATTATCATCATTACACGGACACTGTAATTCACTTTGCATGAGATTAGACACGGACCACTGTGATTACATGAGACGTCACATTCTTATTTCGTAGTCATGTCCTACCGATATATCATTGCACCACTTCATGGATACCATTATAAAATATATTATTATCATCGTTACATGGATTCTCGACATATCACTGTTACACATGCATATATGGTTTCTCTATTCTTGTCATATGGATCCCCGTTCATATTACACATATTATTGTTCCATGTTCCCGTATTCATGTTATATGATTGTTTCCGGTTATTGATATAGATATTCCCATTACTGGACATGAGAGCTGTTGATATGCAATATGTGGGAATCCCACATCTATTGTTCCCGTTTCCCGTTATATTATTTCCGTTAAATTGTTCCCGTTTCTCGTTATATTGTTCTATGCTATTAACAGAGCTCAGGTCCAGTTATCATGTTACCCGTATCATGTACTGTATTTATTCATTGTATACTTGACATATCAGATCATAAAGCTTATTGGCCCAAGGTTACAATCACCCGTGTTTAGTGTGTTTTGATGATTACAAAACATATTAGTTATTTGTACTAATAATGTTTGTTGTTTAAGTGTGTTTCAGGGTTCTAACTCAACTAGAAGGGTTCCTTCCTAAAGGGAAGTGTTTTGGACTCAAGTCAACTCAAATTAGGCTCAAGAATCAAGTTATGAAGATCATATAGTGGAAAGCCCTCTTGAAGCACTTGTAATATTTAGAACCAATGTAAGAAATAGATTGTTAAAGTTTGAGTTTTGAAAATTGGCTCTAGGATACACACACACGTTTTTGTATTCAAGTTTTCATGGTCAAAACTTTTGTTTCATGCCTTAGTATATATATACATGACCCTAAGTTTTAAAAATATAAATATCATGTTTAGATCATGTATGTATACTCTTTCCAGCATATTACTTATTTTTCTTTACTTCAAAACATTTTTACAAAATTTCTCAAGTTCAAAAATTCTGCTGTTTTCCTGTTTCAGGCTTGATCGGCCGACCGGCACGGTCGACCGGCGCCAGTATCAGGACGTGCATGTTTGTGCACGTCTGTCGGCCGATCGCTCGGGTCGACCGACTGAAAGCAGTTGCTCTCGGGTTTTGTGGGTCGACCGCCCGGTCGACCGCCCGAAGAAAACTGTGTTTTCTCTTAGAGGACGGTCGACCGGACCGGTCGACCCGAGCCCAACGGCTCTTTGCCAGCAGAGCTGACGGCCGACCGGCCCGGTCGACCGCCAGGCCTGCAAAAGCCCAACGGCTCTTTCCTCTTTTGTGCAATTCTGAAATCTGTTTTTGGACTGTTTTTTGGCAGACTTTTTCAGGGTTTTACAGATCTTTTCCAGAGCAAATAAGGTTAAAATAAATTGTTTTTAACCTATTTCTCTCCCTATAAATAGAGGAGAAGAGTCTCTTGCAAAATACCAAGAAAAATCCTCAAGTTTTCATAGTTTTCAAAAAGAAAAGAAAAGTGTTTAAGCTCTTCATTTCCAACTCTTTCTTGAGCTTGTTTTCAGTTGTGTTCTCTAGCAAAAATCATCCTACAACTGAGTATTTTCTCACTACACTTCTTAGAGCCAAAAATCCCTTACTCATTCTATAAGGAAGTTGTAAAAGAGAGAGATATTGTAAAGAGTTTAGTGATCTTGTTGTGATCACTTTGGTTGCTTGTTCCTCTTCTTGTTCTTGTGGAGGCACCTCTTCGATAGAGGTTATTGTAATTGGTGGAGCTCGGTGCTCGGGTCTTCGGTAGACCGTTGTAAGCGTCCTCGGTGGATAGTGGAAACCCTTCACGGAGGTGAAGGCGGGGAGTAGAGCGGTGGCTCGAACCTCGAAACAAACATCTTGTGTTTGCGATTGTTTTGTGTCCATTTTGCTTTAAATTTCTCTTGCTCTCTATTGCTTTTAATTACTTGCTTGAGATCTAGTTTTCTTTCCTTGTGTTATTGTCTCTAGTTTGTGATACTTGTGATATATCTTGTGTGCATTTCATCATTGCATATTATTTATTCTTTGTTCGATCAATTCTCATACAATAAGGTTGCATTGCGCACCTCTAACCCATTCAAGGGGAATTGGGAGGAAGGAGTTCAGAACCTCTCACGGGGTATTCGGCTCTTAGTCTTGTTTTGAGAGATCGTTGCATCATTCATCCATCTTAATTTAAAAAAAAAAGATTGTTAGATTAGCAATTACACCTATTCACCCCCCCTCTAGGTGTTTTTCAATTGGTATCAGAGCTTGGTTACTAGGCTCTTGGCTTAACAACCTTAGAGAGATCCTAATATTGCCAATCATTTCATTCATTCTCACTTAGTAAAGATGGCCGATGGTATTAAGACACCCCCTAAGTTTGATGGACTTAACTTTCCCATATGGAAGGTTAAGATGACCGTTTTCTTGCAATCTCTAGGTAGTCGAGTTTCAAAGGCCGTGACCAAACCCTTTAGTGCACCCCCCGGTGATGAATCCACTTGGTCCGAAATAGAGACTAAAGAATTTGATGCCAATGCTAGGGCTCACTATGCACTCCTTCAAGCCCTTAATGATGATGATATAGCTAGAGTTATTCATTGCAAATCCGCATATGAAATTTGGACACATTTGCTAGTTACACATGAGGGGACTTCACAAGTGAAGAGGGCTAAGATTGACCTTCTTCGGTCCCAATATGAAAACTTTTGCATGCAAGAAAATGAAACCATAGATGATATGGTTACAAAATTTACTAAGATTACTAATGGACTTTCTTCTCTAGGTGATGCTATCGACAACGATCAAAGAGTTAGAAAGATCATCCGGGCTCTTCCTCCTTCATGGGAAGTAAAAGCTACCACCTTGAAGGAACTCAATGACAAGGAGGAGATGGAGCTAATTGGTCTCATTGGGAACCTCAAAACCCATGAGATGGAGAGAAAAGCTAGGGAGGACATGACTCCTTCCAAGAAGAAAACAATAGCCTTCAAAAGTCAATCATCACACTCCGACGAAGATGATGAAGAAGAAGATGACGAAGAGCTCTCACTTCTTGTCAAGAATGTTCGGAGGATGTATAACAAGGCCAAGTTCCAAGGTAGAAAGAGATGGCAAGGAGGTAAAGAAGAAAGGAAGATTATTTGCTTCAATTGTCAAAGGCCGGGACACATAGTGGCGGAGTGCCCGGATAAAGTAAAGCCTTCCACCTCCAAGAAGCCCTACAAGAAGAAGGCAATGAAAGCTACATGGGATTCCGAGAGCGAATCCGAGGAGGAAATCGACACCGCCAACATGTGCTTCATGGCAAATGAAAGCACAAGTAAGGTAACCCCTTCCACTTCTCTTAATGATGAACTTTCCATGGATGAAGTAGGAGAAGCTTTTGTAGAATTATCACATAATTATGATTTCCTAAAGAAAAAGTATTTAAAAATGAAAAAGGAAAATGAATCTCTTAATCATCAAGTTTTTATTCTTTCTAAAGAAAAAAGATGAATTACTTTCCACTTTTGTTTCCACCAAAAAGATTTTGACAAATATAAGATTTCTTGTAAAGGCAAGTCCCCACTAATTGATTCTAATGAGATTACCATACTTAAAGAAAGAATAGACTCATTAGGAATTGTTTTGAAAAATTGTGAGTTTGATAAGAAGAAGATAGAGGCCATGTTTCCTAAGAAACAAGCCCCTAAGAAAAATGTTACCATACTCATGCTGATGTTCATACCACACAACCTTTACATCGTGGCAAACCCCCAAAACATGCTCACACTTCACACACACATCATGCATTCATGTATGGAAGAGTGTTCTCATGTTCACATTGTGGGCAGAAAGGGCACTTAGCTAATTTTTGCTATGATAGACTAAGTGCATCTTGTCATAATGTTTGGGCTCGAAGCACTAACTTTCAAGGACCCAAGAAAATTTGGGTACCAAAGTCAACAATTTTGTTAAATGATGTAGGTACCTTCCAAGGCCCAAGACGTAGAGGATTGTGGTATCTTGATAGTGGTTGCTCAAGGCACATGACTTGGGACATCAACAACTTTGCAACCCTATCAAGATACCATGAAGGTGGCACCGTCACCTTCGGAGATGATGCCAAGGGTAAAATCATCGGTATTGGTAATGTAAATCTCGGCACATCCCCTTTCATTGAGAATGTTGTTTTAGTTGATGGCCTCAAGCACAATCTCTTGAGTGTTAGTCAACTTTGTGATAAAGGTTTTGATGTTGTTTTTGATAATGTAGTTTGTAAAGTAATTGATAGAGTTTCTAATACTTGTGTGTTTTCCGGTTTTCGTGAAAGTAATGTTTATATGATAGATATGTCTAATATGTCTTGTAATATTACTTGTTTAAAAGCCCTCGATGATGACTCTTGGTTGTGGCATAGAAGATTAGGCCATATTTCATTTGACCATATATCTAGGTTAAACACAAAGGAAATGGTGAAAGGTATTCCTTGTTTGAGTTTTGAAAAGGACCGAGTTTGTGACGCATGTCAATTTGGGAAACAAACTAAGTCTTCTTTCAAGTCAATTAAGGATATCATGACATCACGTCCTTTGGAGTTAATCCATATGGATCTATTTGGCCCTACACAAACCAAAAGTTTAAGTGGGAATAGATTTGTATTTGTTTTGGTTGATGACTTTTCACGGTTTACTTGAGTTTTCTTTATTGAACACAAAAATCAAGCCTTTTCACATTTTCAAGCCTTTAAGAAAAGAGTTGAAAAAGAAAAAGAGTCTTCAATTTTAAGAATAAGAAGTGATAGAGGAGGTGAGTTCATTAACCTACCCTTTACCACTTTTTGTGAAGAACATGGAATTAAGTATGAACTTTATTGTCCTAGAACTCCACAACAAAATGGAGTAGTTGAACGGAAAAATTGAACTTTACAAGAGATGGCTAGGACAATGCTAAGTGAATATGGTCTACCACATTATTTGTGGGCCGAGGCCGTTAATACATCATGCTATATATCAAATCGTGTTTTCTTGTGTAAAAATACTTCAAAAACTTCTTTTGAAATGTACTTTTCTAGAAAACCAAATGTTTCATATTTCAAGGTTTTTGGATGCAAATGTTTTGTTTTAAATACAAAAGATAATTTAGGAAAATTTGATGCTAAAGCTTATGAGGCAATTTTTGTGGGTTATTCTAATACTAGTAAAGCTTATAGAATCTTCAATAAATCATCTTTGACTATTGAGGAATCTATACATGTTAAGTTTGAAGAATCTAACTTGTTTGTTAAGAATGTTGTAGAAATAGATGCTTTGGATGAAGGCTTGGAGAAAGTGACCTTGGAGGATACACCTACTATGGGAGACAAGCCAAAGGATGATGAAGGAAGTAAAGCTAAAGTAGAAGAGGCTCAATGAAATGAAAATCAAACAAATGAAGTGGAGCCTACTCAACAACTTCCAAAGGATTGGAGATACAATCCTCATCATCCCAAGGACCTCGTCATAGGTGAAGTATCTAAAGGGGTAACCACTCGCTCTAAACTTCATGACTTTTGTGGCCATTATGCATTTATTTCTCATGTTGAACCCAAGAACGTCCTCGAAGCCGAGGCCGATTCATATTGGTTGCTAGCCATGCAAGAGGAACTCAATCAATTTGAGCGCAACCAAGTTTGGCACCTTGTTCCTAGGCCCCACGATAGACCAACAATTGGTACTAAGTGGATCTTTAAGAACAAGTTGGATGAACCGGGTAACGTTGTTAGGAATAAAGCTAGGTTAGTTGTCCAAGGTTACACTCAAATCGAAGGAATCGATTTTGAAGAAACCTTTGCACCCGTAGCACGGCTTGAAGCCATACGGATGACACTAGCATTTGCCTCATATAAAGATTTTAAATTATTTCAAATGGATGTTAAAAGTGCTTTTCTAAATGGTTTTATTGAAGAGGAGGTGTATGTTGAACAACCCCCCCGGGTTTGTTGATCCTACACATCCGGATTTTGTGTTTAAATTAGATAAAGCTCTTTATGGTTTAAAACAAGCCCCTAGGGCTTGGTATGAAAGACTTTCTTCATTTTTAATTTCAAATGGTTTTAAGAAAGGAAAAATTGATACAACATTGTTTACAAAACATGTAGAAAATGATATTCTCATTGTGCAAATTTATGTAGATGATATTATTTTTAGTTCTACTAATGAATCTCTTTGCCAAGCTTTTGAATCATGTATGAAGGATGAATTTGAAATGTCTATGATGGGGGAGCTCAACTATTTCCTTGGACTCCAAATCAAGCAAAGGAAGGATGGGATCTTCATCAATCAAGCCAAGTACACAAAGGAACTCATCAAGAGGTTCGAGCTTGAAGGCGCTAAAGTAAGCAAAACTCCCACGGCAACAACTACCAAGCTTGATAAGGATGAACAAGGTAAAAGTGTAGACATTAAACTTTATCGTAGCATGATAGGTAGTTTATTGTATTTGACGGCTAGTAGGCCGGATATTATGTTTTCTGTTTGTCTTTGTGCTCGTTTTCAATCTTGTCCTAAAGAGTCTCATATAATTGCGGTTAAACGCATAATTAGATACCTTAAGGGCACTATTGAAATGGGTTTGTGGTATCCGAAAACCGGCCAATTTTCAATGACGAGTTTTTCGGATGCCGACTATGCGGGTTGTAGGGTAGATAGGAAGAGCACAAGTGGAACATGTCAATTCCTAGGTAATTATCTTGTATCTTGGTCTTCCAAAAAGCAAAATTCGGTAGCCCTCTCAACCGCCGAGGCGGAGTATGTTGCAGTCGGAGCTTGTTGTGCACAAGTTCTTTGGATGAAACATACTCTCCTCGACTATGATTTACACTTTGATCATGTTAAAATATTTTGTGATAATACTAGTACAATTCACATGACAAAGAATGCAAATCAACATAGTAAAACCAAACACATTGACATTAGGTATCACTTTCTTAGAGATCATTATGAGAAAGGTGATATTGATATAGACTATGTTTCTACCGATTTTCAACTTGCCGATATTTTTACTAAACCTCTAGATTATGCTAGATTTTCATTTATTTGTGGTGAGTTGAATGTTTGCATTTTAGATTCTTAATGATAAATTTTCTTTAATATTTTGTTTGCTTTGTTTAACCCTTTTTGATGTATGACAAAAAGGGGGAGAAATAGAAAGTTTTGTTTTTCATGGAGAAATAAAAAAAAAAGAGTTTTGTTTGTCTATTGTGCATTTTGATGTATTTTGAGTTTTTGACAAAACTATGTGTTTTCAATGCCTTATGTATTTAGCTTTTCTTGATACATAGCACTATTTGAGGGGGAACTTTCCAAGCTCTTCTTCCATTTTTGTTTAAATAACCTATATGTTTTGTCATCATCAAAAAGGGGGAGATTGTTGGCCCAAGGTTACAATCACCCGTGTTTAGTGTGTTTTGATGATTACAAAACATATTAGTTATTTGTACTAATAATGTTTGTTGTTTAAGTGTGTTTCAGGGTTCTAACTCAACTAGAAGGGTTCCTTCCTAAAGGGAAGTGTTTTGGACTCAAGTCAACTCAAATTGGGCTCAAGAATCAAGTTATGAAGATCATATGGTGGAAAGCCCTCTTGAAGCACTTGTAATACTTAGAACCAATATAAGAAATAGATTGTTAAAGTTTGAGCTTTGGAAATTGGCTCTAGGATACACACACACGTTTTTGTATTCAAGTTTTCATGGTCAAAACTTTTGTTTCATGCCTTAGTATATATATACATGACCCTAAGTTTTAAAATATAAATATCATGTTTAGATCATGTATGTATACTCTTTCCAGCATATTACTTATTTTTCTTTACTTCAAAACATTTTTACAAAATTTCCCAAGTTCAAAAATTCTGCTGTTTTTCCTGTTTCAGGCTTGACCGGCCGACCGGCAAGGTCGACCGACGCCAGTATCAGGACGTGCATGTTTGTGCACGTCTGTCGGCCGACCGCTCGGGTCGACCGACTGAAAGCAGTTGCTCTCGGGTTTTGTGGGTCGACCGCCCGGTCGACCGCCCGAAGAAAACTGTGTTTTCTCTTAGAGGACGGTCGACCGGACCAGTCGACCCGAGCCCAACGGCTCTTTGCCAGCAGAGCTGACGGCCGACCGGCCCGGTCGACCGCCAGGCCTGCAAAATCCCAACGGCTCTTTCCTCTTTTGTGCAATTCTGAAATCTGTTTTTTGGACTATTTTTTGGCAGACTTTTTCAGGCTTTTACAGATCTTTTCCAGAGCAAATAAGGTTAAAATAAATTGTTTTAACCTATTTCTCTCTCTATAAATAGAGGAGAAGAGTCTCTTGCAAAATACCAAGAAAAATCCTCAAGTTTTCATAGTTTTCAAAAAGAAAAGAAAAGTGTTTAAGCTCTTCATTTCCAACTCTTTCTTGAGCTTGTTTTCAGTTGTGTTCTCTAGCAAAAATCATCCTACAACTGAGTGTTTTCTCACTACACTTCTTAGAGCCAAAAATCCCTTACTCATTCTATAAGGAAGTTGTAAAAGAGAGAGATATTGTAAAGAGTTTAGTGATCTTGTTGTGATCACTTTGGTTGCTTGTTCCTCTTCTTGTTCTTGTAGAGACACCTCTTCGGTAGAGGTTATTGTAATTGGTGGAGCTCGGTGCTCGGGTCTTCGGTAGACCGTTGTAAGCGTCCTCGGTGGATAGTGGAAACCCTTCACGGAGGTGAAGGCGGGGAGTAGAGCGGTGGCTCGAACCTCGAAACAAACATCTTGTGTTTGCGATTGTTTTGTGTCCATTTTGCTTTAAATTTCTCTTGCTCTCTATTGCTTTCAATTACTTGCTTGAGATCTAGTTTTCTTTCCTTGTGTTATTGCCTCTAGTTTGTGATACTTGTGATATATCTTGTGTGCATTTCATCATTGCATATTATTCATTCTTTGTTCGATCAATTCTCATACACAAGGTTGCATTGCGCATCTCTAACCCATTCAAGGGGAATTGGGAGGAAGGAGTTCAGAACCTCTCACGGGGTATTCGGCTCTTAGTCTTGTTTGAGAGATCGTTGCATCATTCATCCATCTTAATTTAAAAAAAAAAGAGATTGTTAGATTAGCAATTACACCTATTCACCCCCTCTAGGTGTTTTTCAAAGCTAACTGGGGTATGGGGGAGACTTGACGGTTGATTAGATCTTATCGGGTGATGTACTGGATCCATATTGTTCTCCCACTGCAGGGGACGGTAGTGCTACCTACCAATTGCTCCATGAGCTCTCGTTATTTGTTTCATGTTCCCTCTTAACGGAGGGCCCTGGTCTCAGCAGCCAGGGGTTTGTTTAAGGCCGTGATCCCGGGTATGCACGAGATACATCTACCCGATAAGAGCTCCTCGACCACAGGTTTCCAATTAACATAATAAAACAGTATACACAATAGTGACGTCGGGAACACTTGTTATTTGGTCACTCTCTCATTTGGATAATGGTACCCGTAGGCCATGTCCGGATGGGTTCGACTGGAGTGCGGGCTCCAATATAAACTACCAGTGGTATGGGACACTGGAAGAGATTGATTAAAATACCAGGTGGTACTGATTGCTACTATTGTATAAATTACATGACTTTGACATGATTTGCCTGATACATGTTTAGTTGTACTTAATTATTGTTCCTGATCAGTTATCCGCTATCGTGTTACATGTATACTCTGTTATTTTACCTGGTACATGTTACCCTTTCTGTGATGGTAGACTACGTATGTTCTGCAGTGCATATATTCTATGTTCTGTATACCTTACAGACATCATTACTGTATATGCACAACACCTTATTGTGGTTATATTGCATTTGCCCATCTGCATGTTCACTTCTATCACGTCACCACTAGCATGTTCATTTCTATTATGTCACCACTAGACAACATAATTTATGATATAAACGGGATACGACTATAGACCTGACCTGATGATAACCGGCTAGGTAGTGATGGTATTAAAAGATAACATGCTTATATCTTTCATGTTTAGATACTTCTGCTGCTACTTATATGCTTATTATATGCTTAGGATATGGTATCACTATTACAACAGCATGTCTTATCTATTATTATTGTGCTTGTATTATTATAGTACATATTATTGCCTCCTTCATTTTACCAATCACTAGGTCGCTTTCTGACGACCCTGAGTTTGCATGCCCAGGTTGGAGATCGAGTTATCGTATTGTCAGATAGTCCATTGGGGTCACATAGGAGACTCACCATCGAGATCCTTCATAGGTATCTTTGTGCTTTGTTCCTGTTATCTCTTTTATCCCTGTTTTTATATCTGTTATGATCGCTAACCCCTTTCTGCAGGTATTCTTGTACTTCTTTCCTGCTGGACCCCCTTGTCTATATGGAGGCTATGTCCTGTACTGAGGCTTAATGTACGCGTGAGTGTGTTTTCACCTCACGTATGTACGTCGCCATAACGTCTCCGTATCCTTGGGATCGGGGCATTACATAGCTTTCCCAACACAACTGAATGTCTTTTAGTGTAAATGTTAGAAACATAAAGACCAAATGTGATCTTTATAGTTCATTTGGCTTACACGGTAGTGAAGCAAGGATCCATTCACCTACCCCAACATGATGGTCACCAAGCATGCATAGTATGATTACGCATTACGGTGAAGCGGCTTCTTGAGAGCACGTCAGTGAATACGACACTGTACAGATCCTAGTCTATTTGCAGGCCTACCACGCTTAAACTTGTCACCTCCCACTCGGCAAGCGATCCCTCGGTTCTAGTGGAGATGCACGTATGGCTATACAACATGTACATAGATCAGGAAAATCTCTCTGTTTAATCACATAGCAGTTTTGGATGCAATACCCAAGAATGATCTCATCTCGACTTATTTTGAGGTGATGCTTTGAACGTGTTCATGATGCTCGTGATCATATCAATCGGCACATACATAACCATTCGCATCTCATTCAAGCACGCTGCTTATACAACATCAAGTGCCATCTCTCGTGTAAGACTACTAGTCTTAACCTGCCTGACATGCCTAATTTCTTTGCTTATTCAAATTCTAAATATCTCACCAAGTTTTATTCACTAGTAGATAAATTATGTTATTGATTATCGGTCATCCGAATTTAGGGGACCATCCAGAAAACATGAATTGATAGAGAAGTATCACAAAATGTCACTATGTAGTACATCTATATCACCATCTACATTGACCCAAAGCTCTAACGTGACTCAGAAACAATGTAGAGTCTAACGACTTGGTCAGCAGATCAATAACTATGTGGCTTCGTTTGTATGTAATCAAGTGTGACTTCTTCTGATCGATTTATGATGAAGTTGAAATCTACAACTACGTGCTTAGTCTTCGTATGATGTGTGTTGGCCCAGAGGCCATTCACTCTAGTTTTGATGATGATTAACTCATATAGTTATAGTTTACTAATAATCTTGTGATATTTAGTTTCAGATATTTGATCAAGATTTTAGTAGGTATTTAGCTTCAACAAAGGAGTTTTGGAGCTTTCACATGTTGATTCAAGAGCTCGCGCATCAAATCTGCATCTAGCACTCAGTTGGAGTCAAACTCGTTGATCACATTTGGATCGAGTCGACTTGGAGAAGGAGTTCTACAAGAAGACTTCGGTTTGTTTAGTTTAGTTTGTTTAGATCTTGTATAAAGGTAGATAGTGTTGATATGCTTAAGTTCACATACACTCACAAGTTTAAAATTTACTAGTTTAACAGATTTTGGATTTCATGTCAAAAACATAAATAGATATCTTTTATGTATATTAGATTCTATCCATATACAATATGCTTCAAAGTTGTTTAAATATCTTATTTGTGTATCCATATGAGTTTTGGAGAAAACGATTTTCCATTTCAAAAATTCAAGTTTTGAAAAATACTAATTTTGTTTTTAAGCTTAATTTCAGTATCACAAAATGGTTCAAATTGTTTATAATATGTGTTGAATTTTTGTCACACATATTTGTATTTCAAAGATCTTAAAAGCACTTATTTTTGTGAAATTTCTGAGATTTTATGGGATTTAATTGAAGATAGAAAGACAAGTTTTTAATCCCTTAAAAATTATGACCTGGCCTTCTGCCGGTCAACCGGTCCGGTCAACCGATGTACACGAACGTGCACAGGCCATTTGCTTGGAGGGCCGGTCGACCGACCCGGTTGACCGCCAAGAGCTCTGCTCTCTGGATCTTGCCTCGATCGACCAAGCGGTCGACCGGCAGAGAGCTTCTGCTCTCTGTATCCAGGCCTCGGTCGACCGGTCGGTCGACCAGTGGCTCAACAGTCATAAAAATAACCGTTGGCCGGTCGACCGGGCGGTCGATCGGAAGGGCAATTTTGCCCTTTCCAGACTGCCAACGGGCAAAATTTTGAGAAGGTATTTACCCATCTCTTGAGCTGGTTTCCACATGGTTTTTGAGAGCAAAATTTTTCCATATTCTTAAGTGTTTTAGCAACAAGTTTTCAAGAGTTTTTGGGCTTAAAGATTTTATCTTAATTTATTTTGAAGGGTTAGAAAATTCAAAGAAAAAGAGAGTTTTTGGGAATTGGTTTGATCTTCATTTATATTTTCATCTAGAGTTTTTCTCAAGAGTTTTCTTTGTGATTTGTTTTTCAAACTCTTTGTTTTCTCACACTTGAGCTATCATATCTATCCTATCTATAGGATCTTGTTTTTAGTGAAAAAAATTGGTTTGTGATCTTTGAGATCACCAAGAGTTGTAACCTTTCTTATATTTGTTGTTATCTTTTTTGTGTAGAGGTGATTGTGGAGGTTGTATTTGGTTGTGTTGTATCCCTCTAAGTGTAGAGGTGATTAAGGTTGGTGTTTTAGTTTTGTGCCTTTATCCCTCTAGTGAGAGGTGATTGTTGTTGTTTGGCTTAGTGCCCTATCCCTCTATTGTGAGGTTGATCTTGTGTGACTTAGTGTCTTGCCTCTTGTGTAGAGGTTGTTGTTGTTTTGAGAAAGGAGTTGTGTACTCCAAAGTTGTATTACCCAAATCCTCAGTGGAGGTTCCTGTGTGGGAAGTCCTGTGTGGACGATATAGTAAAAATCTTTCTGTGTGAAGGCGGGGACGTAGAACAGTGACTCGAATCTCGAAATTTATCTTTGTGTTTGCGTTTGATTCACTATTTCTAAACTCTCTCTCTTATATCTTGCACTGCATCATATTATTCATATCTTATTTGCTTGGTATTATTTGTATGTGCCTTACTAGTGTTGAACCAAGAGAGCTTTATATTGCACCTCAACTCTTATTTAGAGAAATTTAGAGGAGATAGTCCAGAGCCCTTCACCGGGAATTCGACTATACTCTTTGGTTACACTAAGTATGTTACAATTTAGTTTTAATTCCGCATCATTTGTCATTAGATTAGCCATACACCTATTCACCCCCCTCTAAGTGTACTTTCAATGTGTTCGCGTGACTTATCATTGTCATGCTATCACAGTAAAAAGTAACTGGATATAATGCATGCGGTACAACCTCAGGTCCTGAAGAGATCTCAATCAAATAGCTTCCGGCTACTGAAGCTGTGACATACTAAGTTTTCATTGTTGATAACGCCACTACTGACTGCTTCTTGCTACATCAGGAGTTCATCCCTCCTCTACATGAGAAAGTGTATGCAGAAGTCGATTTGCGCTCATCCATATCACCATAACACAACACGTAGTTAATTGTGGGGCTGCATCTATATATCCATGGAGCTGCAAATCTGACCTGCCATAACACAACACGTAGTCAATTGTGCCTCTCAGGTATCTCAGTACACTCTTGACGACACTCTACTGAGAAGGACCGGGATTCAATTAGAAACGACTCAGTAATCCAACGATAAAGGATATATCAAGGCGAGCACACAACATTGTATGCATCAAGCACCCAACGGTGTTAGAATATGGTATACACGCCTCTACTATTGTTGCTCAGGTGTTTGTGGATAATTTTGAAGGCTAAGGCGATTTCAACAAGAGTAGATATGGGTTTCGAGTTGTGCATCTTGAATCTTTCTAAGACGTTCTTCAGATAATTCTCTTGTGAGACACCAAGATCCCCTCTTAGATCGATTCCTGTGGATCTTTACTCCGATCACGTAACTCACATCACCCATTTCCTTCATGTTGAGCTTAGATGTCAGCCAACACTTGATGGCGGCGAACATCTCCAAATCATTATAAGCAATCAATATGTCATCGACATACAACGTCATAATAAGGAACTTTTCATTCGATCGCTTAAGATAAACACAATGATTCTCTTCAACCATCGTGAACCTAAACTGCAATATGGCTCAATGAAATCGAAGATACCATTGTCTAGACGATTATTTTAGTCCGTAAATGGACCGCTAGAGCTGGCAAACTTTGCGCTTATGACCTTTGGATGCAAAGCCCTCTGGCTGATCCAAAAAGATAACCTCGTCCAATTCTCCGTGAAAGAAAGGTGTCTTAATGTCCATCTGAACAAGTTTCAAATCTACAATAGTGACTACGCTAGTATTGTGAATCGAGACAAACTTTATCATTGGGAAAATTTTTTCCGTAGTCTACCCTTTCGCTAGGTGTAACCTTTCGCCATGAGACATGCCTTATGCCTCCCAATAGATCCATCTGATTTTCACTTGATCTTGAGAATGCATTTATTCTCAGTGGCCTTGCGTCGGTAGGTTAGTCCACTAAGTTCCAGACATGTTTTGTCTGCACGGACTTCATCTCATCTTTCATGGCATTCATCCATTCTCTTGCATTAGGATCGGAGAGAGCATTTTGACGAGTCCCGGTTCCGTACTATCATGCGGTGCCACAATACACACTTCCCCTTTAATCTCAAAAGACGATGAGGATATTGTAACGGTTACTTCGACACAGCGTATAAGATTCCTGTGGCGGCGGCACGACATCATCCATAAGGGTGCAACTCCCACTATTCCCAAGAGGCGCAGGCTCGAAATCTCAATGAACAATTTGATGGGCTCTCATCTTACTCGCAAAAGCTGAATCTCGGCTCACCTCTCATTTGCTAGAGATTTCCTGTTCAAGGAAATTCACATTTCGTGACTTTATCTCTATCACATTTCCATCTTCGTATTCACTAAGGAACACATACCCTTTCAATAGAATCAAATAGTGGATGAATACACATTTCTTCCCTCTCAGGCCTAACTTCCCATTTAGGTGGGAAGTGGTGTGCAAAATATGTCGCTTAGCCCCATGACCACAAATGTCCCAAATTGGACTTAATGCTGGTCCGTCACTCATAGGGTATAGAAGGTACTAACTTGAAAGGTACACGGTTTAATGTAGATAGCAGTCAACAATGCATCTTCCCAAGAAGATATTGGAAATTTGCATGCGCCATCAGAGAACGAATCATGTTCAGCAATGTCCTATTCCTATATTCCACCATGCCATTTTACTACAGTGTGTAAGGAGTATTTAGTTGCCGAATGGAACATTACTCCTCAAACTATTCATGCTCATTTCCTTGCATGGATTGAGTTTCACCCTAAATTATCCAAAGAGGAATTTTCTCTTTTTTTTTCGAGGAAATGACAATGCACTTTTTTTTTTAGAAAATGAAATCTCTTATATAATTAAATGGACTATAAAAGAAGAATTTGATGAGAATAATATTCTCATACTAAATAGAAGATTCCTAATAAAATGGTGGAAAAAGATAGATGAACATGTCAAATTGACCGAAATTAAAGAAAAAATTAAGCAGAATAATACTTTACTCGAACAACAGCTACAAAGAGAGCTTAGAGAAGAAAATTCTCTTTTTAAGTTAAAAAATTTTCTACAAAGGAAATATCCTTTGATGACAGAAGAGAAATGGAAAAGGAGGTGCTTCCAATATATGCAGGCTCAACTGGAGCAAATATTTGAGATAGATACCGCGTTCATCAGTTCATCAAAACGTCTAATAAGACGATGGAAGAATTAGAAAAGGATTTCAATCAAGATTCTGATGAAGAGCCTATTCTGGAGGAAACTCAAAATCCTATTGAAGGCATTACTTCAAAAACTATTTGGAGGATACAAAAAAGAAGAATTCATAAGAAATTCCTCTATTAAAAGTCTAGAAAGACTCAAGCTACACAGAATTAAACTAGCTTAAGATAAAGGTTTAACCAGGCTACTCAAAGTAATGTCAATAAGAACATCAACAATCTCTAGAAGTCTCGAGGAGACTCTAAGTGCCAAGCAATGCTCAATCAATGGGTAGTGAGTAATCAATGATATCAACACACATTCAACCGACAAAGACAAATGTCAGATATCAACAGTGATTGATAAAGATCTTAGTGGAAAATTTTTCACTACATCCAATAGTGAAAATTCACTAACTGATTGAATTTCGGGAGTCATCAGTTAGGAAACATATGTCCCCCTAATAAAAGAAGACAGAGTTCTTGTATAGACTAATTCATAATACAAAAATTCATAATTTTCTCATACTCAATTGTACAGGCTAAGAATTGTAGTCCATAACATTCACATACTCAACAAATATTCATACAAAAAACAAAGTTACGTGATTAATTCATAATACAAATATTCCTAACTTCATACATGAACATTCAAGAGAATGCATTGTTCATATAAAAAAAATGAAATTGCTACAAGAATATTCTTATACAGAAATTCTATTCTTTGCTAACTTATTAAAAAAAAAGTAAATTAAATAAATTTCTAGTTAGATCAACAAGGGGAAACAAGGGCAAATCATCGTAAGAAGATAGAACAAGAGGGCAGGGAAGGTCTAGGCATCAACAGTGACGGCGAGGCAAATGGCTCGCAGCATGGAGAGGAGAGTTTGAAGCCATGGACGGTGAGAGGTTTAAAATCTCTCACTTTTTATGACGGTGAGGCAACTAAGTTATGCATGCATGATAAAGCACATAGCATAAAGACAATGGTTCTAACTTCTAAGTGAACTGAGTCTTATGGTACAATGTTTCGAGGATTAGAATTTTCTCATGTGTAGTAAAGGTAGAAAATGTGAGAATGAGGGATGGGCATGGGCGTGGGGATTTACGATTAAAGTGTGAGAGCAAAGAAATTAAGTTATCCTAGTCACAAGCGAGAAGATTGTACCCTATATTTGAAGAGAGAGCATTTATTGGAAATATTAACTAGCAACCATCTATTTGTATAATGGATGTAAAAGAATGGATTCTAGGGGAACTAAATCTTTCAGTCCCATCGTTCGAGGATAATTTTTTTTTTTATAAGCAATAAAAATAGGAAATGTAAGAATGAGAGATGGGCATGGGGATTTACGATTGAAGTATGAAAGCAAAGAAATTCATTTACCCTAGTCACAAGCAAGAAGATTGAACCCTATCTTTGAAGGAAAAGCATTGTTATATTGGACATGTAAACTAGCAATCCTTTATTGGTATAATGGATGGAAAATATGGAGTACAAAAGCCAGGAGAAAATGAATTTTGAGTTCTCTTGAAAGTTGTTCCTGCCTTTCTCCCTTTTTTGAGGTGATGATTATGAGAAAATGATAATGAGATCAGAATGATCCATCCTAGTTCATTCATTCAGGTATTGAAATGAAAACATTACAGGAAGGGTAAGTTAAGCAAATAAAACTACATTCCAGATTCTCCCAAGGAGACTTCTGAAATAAAACATGTTATTTCTTAGATTGAACCAGTAGCTGCATCATCTCACCTCCTCGCCCACTTCCTAGAACCTCTCCAGTCCACCATTTTTTCAGTTAGTAGGCAATGGTAAGTTGGTGAATACAGAAGCAATTCTTTCTGAAAAGTTTTGAGCGCTTAACCTAAATGTTATGCTAATGCGCTATGTTTAACTTCGGTCTAGAACATGGATCCTTCATTTTATTTTTCCAAAACTTATCGGAATTGATCACCTGAGATGACCTTAAAAGCCAAGATGACAATCAATCATATAAGATATGCAAGCATATTACGAGTAGAATCTTATAGTGTCACCTGGATGTATATTATGTCATGCTGCAATCCTTTTAATACATACTAGCTAATTCCTTTGTTTTACAGATGATCATCTCATGTGCAGGTCTGTCATATGAGGTAAATGTAACCACCTACTGTTTATGCGGCAAAGATTGCATCTCAAGTTGAGGAACAAATTAGTTGAGCAAGTGAAGGATAGTCCCATATTCATAAGCCTCATCTCAAAAATGTAAGCCTAGTCAGTCAGATATATGTTGTTGGCTGTCATTAAGTTCTTATTATATCATGGGAAGGATTAGTCAGGAACCATGAGAGCGAGACCATTATCTTATTCTGCATGTAAATTTCTGGGTGTGTAAAGAAGCTACACTCGGAATTATATAATGAGATGTATAATTTTATTGATGTATAATGTACATTCCAAAGCCTCGCACTGGCATAACAATAGAAACTTTTTCATATTAGATATCAAGATTTGTTGCTCAAAGAAGAAATACATTTAACTTCGCATGCAGAATGTACAGAAACATATCAATGATTTTACATAACGTCATTACTCAAGATTTCAAAAAGAAGAACTTGAGAGTGGGGAGGTCACAAACTTACAAATTATGGAAATGATGATTCTTTAACATTAGGGAATAATCCTTAGGTCTCTTTCGGCGCACTCAATGTTGGAGTGGAACCAATGGTCATAATCAGGGCTGATCTGCATGTATCCTATATGAAAATTTTGTTGATCTCATATTAAGATGGACCACTTAACCTAGGTTAATTAACATTGGATTCCTAATTAAAGTAAGCTGATATCATGTATGCCCATATTAAAGTTATATTTGCATAAAGTTTAATTAATCATGTGTGTGGTATTAAGGACTATGATGGGTGGTATTATCACATGATGGTTATTTTGCAATTAAGGCCCACTTCTCTCCTCCTGTAAAGAAAAACAACTTCTCCCCTCCTTTAGGGATTCCATCATCCATTGCAAGAGTTGTGAAAAGAGAAGGAGATAGAGAGAAGAAGGTGATTGCAATTAGGGTTTGCAGGATCATTGCAGGAATTGAAGAAAAGGGATCAAGGTCTTCATCCATCCATCAATCTAAATTCATCTATGGCTTCCGGTAGTATTTAATTTGTATATGCTTTCAATTTCCTTGAGATGTATATGATTCTTAGATTCATGGCCATTATTCCGCATTAAATCTATTTTATTTCCAACATTTGGTATCAGAGCCGTGTTTAAAGAATCAATACATCTTGGATTTAGGAATTATGGAAAGTTAGGGTTTTTGATTAACAATTCATAAAATCGAATTTTTGATCTTTTAATTGTAGAATTTGTAGAGGATTTAATAGCCCTAATATCATGTTCATATTCCTCTAATTATGCAATTAAATGGGATCAAAATCAAAGGAATTGAAAACCCTAATTTTTGATAATTTTGAGATTAAAATCGACAAGAAGGAACTGCAATTATATAACTGCTTCGTCGACTATTAGTCGACTAATCCCATCGTATAGTCGACTAATTCCCTTTTCCAGAAAGTTTAAAGTCTCTGTTTGCTGCAGGAGTCGACTTGATTTTTAGTTGATTTTATGACTAGTCGACTAATTAGGGTATAGTCGACTAATCATATTTTCAAGTCGACTAATTCGGTGACCCGAAAGTTGAGAACTTTCTGTTGGATTCAGGAGTCGACTAATTAAATGTGAAGTCGACTAATAAAGTTTGTAGTCGACTAATAATATGGGTATAGTCGACTAATTTTCTTTTGCACTTGTCGACTAGACCTAATGTGTAGTCGACTTGACTTGACCCAAGTCGACTAATCTTTCCTTGTAGTCGACTAATACTTGTTAATATTCAATCATTAATGTATATTACACATTTAAGTTGTTGTGTTAATAATAATTGATGCTTGGTCAAGTAATGTATTGAGGTATTATGGCTTTACTCAAATAAAAGATTAGAGAATATTATTGGTTAGTTTAGTATTCATAAGGCTTATTGATTTAGTAGTTGCCAAAGTGACCTATGTTAGTAAACCTTATGAATATACAACTGCATAAAAGACTTGTCAATGAGGAAGACATAAAAGACAATAATATTCTCGATGGCGGTTCTAGTTAGGAGATTGGGACTGGCCCAAAGGAAAGTCTCTTTCAAATAATTATGAACCGGGGTAGGATAGTGTAATTTATGTAACTTAGTGGTGTGGAATTGGATACCCAAAGGTAACATGACTTACTAACTAAGTGACATAAATCATATTAGACCTACATAGGTGATAAAAGTTCTCACCTAAAGAGTGAACACTAGATATGCTTAGGTTTCGCCCAAAGGAGAAATCAAAGTGATATCAATAGTTCATCTTAATTAATTTAAAGTTGATGTATTGATTAGTGGCCCTAATGTGAGCTTGTCCTATTATGTTTCAGTGAACGTCCCTACTTCCCTTCACACTCATGCCACCAGCATTCCGGCCTTGGATGGTACAAACTTCTCAGAGTGGTTTGAACAAGTACAGTTTACACTGGGTGTTTTGGACCTAGACATGGCTCTAACAGTTGACAAACCTGATGAAGTAACTGCTAAGAGTACAGCAGAACAGGTCAGCCATGCCAAAGCTTGGGAAAGGTCTAATAGGCTCAGTCTTATGTTCATAAAGATGACCATAGCTAATAACATCAAGACTTCACTCCCTCCTACAACTAATGCATCTGAACTATTAAGTGCGGTTAAAGACCGATTTAAGTCTGCAGATAAGTCATTAGCTGGCACCCTTATGGCTGAACTTACCACCATGAAATATGATGGTAATAGAGGAGTTCAACAACACATTCTAAATATGACTGATAAGGCTGCTAAGCTAGGATCACTGGGAATGAAGGTGGATGAGTCCTTCTTAGTACAGTTCATCCTCAACTCACTTCCTTCACAGTTTGGGCCATTCAAGATCCACTACAATACTTATAAGGATAAGTGGAACTTGAATGAGCTAACTGGTATGTGTATTCAAGAGGAAGTGAGACTGAGGCAAGAAGGACAGCACTCAGTGTTGGCAGTAACTTCAGGAGGTATCCATAAGAAAAGTAAATATGGAAGAGGTAAGAGATTTCCATCAAAGAAAGGAAATGACCATGGGAAAAGTAGCCAAGGTCATAGAAAAGCTTTCACTGTCAAATGCTACTTCTGTGGCAGAAAAGGACATGTGAAGAAGGACTGCAACAAGAGGAAAGCTTGGTTCGAAAAGAAAGGTACAAATCTTTCTTTTGTATGTTATGAATCAAATCTTGCTGAAGTTCCTTCTAATACTTGGTGGATAGACTCTGGAGCCACAACTCATATAACTAATTCAATGCAGGGATTCCTTACAACCAGAAAACCGAAGGAAAGTGAGAGATTCGTCTTTATGGGGAACCGTCTCAAAGTGGAGGTCGAATATGTTGGTGTTTATCGACTACTCTTGGAGACGGGTCATCAGATGGATCTTGAGGATACTTTTTATGTACCTTCGATTTCAAGAAACTTAATGTCATTATCCAAATTAGATGTTTTTGGATATTCTGTTTTGTTTAGTTGTGGAAAACTCTCTTTAATGTATAATTCAATTCCGGTTGGACATGGAATTTTATGTGATGGTTTATATAAAATTTCATTGAATGATGAGTTTGCACAATCTTTGTTATCTCTGCATTCGAATGTTGGTATAAAACGTGGCTTAATAAATGAAAAATCCTCAATCTTGTGGCATAGACGACTGGGGCATATCTCCAGGGATAGAATTATAAGATTAGTGAAGACTGGGATTTTGGATAACCTAGACTTCACTGATTTTGATGTATGTGTGGATTGCATAAAAGGAAAGCAAACCAAACACACTAAGAAAGGTGCCACAAGAAGTAAAGAACTCCTGGAAATAATTCATACAGATATTTGCGGACCACTCTCCATTCCATGTTTTACTGGAGAGAGATATTTCATTACCTTTATAGATGATCTGTCACGTTATGGTTATGTGTATCTAATTAATGAAAAGTCTCAGGCTGTTGACATCTTAGAGGTGTTCATTACAGAAGTCGAGAGACAATTAGATAGAAAGGTTAAAATCATAAGATCAGATCGAGGTGGTAAATTTTATGGTAGATATGACGAGTCAGGACAACATCCTGGTCCATTTGCCAAATTTCTAGAAAAGCATGGCATTTGTGCTCAATACACAATGCCAGGTACGCCTCAGCAGAACGGTGTTGCTGAAAGGCGGAACCGAACACTTATGGATATGGTTAGGAGCATGATGAGCTTCTCTAATGTACCCAATTCATTGTGGAATGAAGCCTTAAAGACTGCTATGTATATCTTAAACAGGGTTCCTAGTAAGGCTGTCCCAACAACTCCTTTTGAGTTGTGGACTGGTAGGAAACCCAGTTTAAGACATTTACATGTTTGGGGTTGTCCAGCAGAGGCTAGAATATATAATCCACAAGAAAAGAAATTAGACTTAAAAACAATATCTGGGTATTTCATTGGTTATCCAGATAAGTCTAAGGGATACAAATTTTATTGTCCTAACTATAGTACAAGAATAGTTGAAACTGGTAATGCCAGATTCCTGGAAAATGGTGAAATTAGTGGGAGTGCTGAACCAAGAAAGGTAGATCTTGAAGTGGTAAGGGTAAATATCCCAATACCCTTTCTTTCAAGAGAAATTGTTGTCCCTCAGCTTGATCATCAAGTTGAGATACCAGAACAACAAGTTAATGTTGGTTCACCACTCCATGAGGATATTCCCATTGAAAATATTGTAGAACCACCACAACCGGCAGCTTTGAGAAGATCTCAAAGGGAAAGAAGATCTGCCATTTCAGATGATTATGTGGTATATCTACAGGAATCTGACTATGATATTGGGATTAATAAAGATCCAGTTTCATTTTCACAAGCCATAGAATGCAATGATTCTAGTAAATGGGTTGATGCTATGAAAGATGAGTTGAAATCTATGGACCAAAACCAAGTCTGGGATCTCGTTGAATTGCCTTATAACTATAAGAAAGTCGGGTGTAAATGGGTCTTTAAGACAAGCGCGACTCTAAAGGCAATATCGAACGATATAAGGCTAGACTTGTGGCCAAAGGTTTCACTCAGAAAGAAGGCATTGACTATACAGAGACCTTCTCTCCAGTATCAAAGAAGGATTCTCTTAGAATCATTATGGCACTTGTAGCTCATTATGATTTGGAGTTACATCAAATGGATGTGAAAACTGCTTTTCTAAATGGAAATTTGGATGAGGATATCTACATGGAGCAACCTGAAGGGTTCGCAATTAAAGAACAAGAACACTTGGCTTGCAAATTAAAGAAATCTATATATGGACTTAAACAAGCTTCCAGGCAATGGTATATAAAGTATAATGATACCATTACTTCTTTTGGATTTACAGAAAACACTGTTGATCAGTGTATATATATCTAAAGATCAGTGGGAGCAAGTTTATTTTTCTGGTTCTGTATGTAGATGACATCTTGTTAGCCAGTAGTGATCTTGGTTTGCTGTATGAAACTAAAAGCTATCTTATCAAGAACTTTCAGATGGTTGATATGGGTGAGGCAAATTATGTTATTGGCATAGAGATCTTCAGGGATAGATCTCAAGGATTGCTAGGATTGTCTCAGAAAGGGTATATCAATCGAGTCTTGGAAAGATTTCATATGGAAATGTGTTCAGTCAGTCCTGCACCCATTCAGAAGGGTGACAGATTAAGTGGTAGCCAGTGTCCCCGAAATGACTTAGAAAAGGGTCAAATGTAGAAAGTTCCGTATGCATCAGTTGTTGGGAGCTTGATGTATGCAAGCACTTGTACCAGGCCTGATATCAGCTTTGCTGTTGGGATGTTGGGAAGATACCAAAGCAATCCAGGAATGGAGCACTGGAAGTTGTCTAAGAAGGTTATGCGGTATCTTTAAGGGACAAAGGACTATATGCTCACATACAGGAGATCAGATCAGTTGGAGGTGATCGGCTATTCAGACTCAGATTTTGGTGGTTGCCCAGATAGCAGGAAGTCTACCTCAGGATTTATTTTCTTACTAGCAGGTGGGGCAATCTCGTGGAAGAGTGTGAAGCAGTCCATTATTGCTTCATCCACGATGGAGGCTGAGTTCATAGCTTGTTTTGAGGCCACAAATCATGCATTATGGCTAAGGAATTTTATCTCAGCACTTGGTGTAGTTGACTCTATTGCCAGGCCGCTGACGATATATTGTGACAATACAGCAGCCGTATTCTTCTCTAAGAATGGTAAGTACTCTAATGGTTCTAGACACATAGAACTTAAGTACTTGGTGGTTAGAGAAAGAGTTGAGAAACAAAAGGTGTCAATTGTAAGTTTAAGTACCACTTTAATGGTTGCTGATCCAATGACAAAGGGATTGCCTCCAAAGACATTCAAGGAACATGTTGTAAGAATGGGTCTTTTGGGCAATCTGTAAATGTGTATTTTGGTACTTATGTAATTGACATTATTGTACAAATAAAAGTTTTGTTTCTGTGTTTCCTGTTATCCAATTATGTGTGCACATATTATGTATGGATGTTTGTTAAACAGGAAATGTCTTTACAAGACAATTACAGGGGTCATTTTGGTTATGGATTCAATTAGTAAGGGTTATCAATGTTGTGGTACATAGAAGGGAGTATGACGTGGATGTTGTATAACCGCTATGACTCGCATTGGTAGTCCAAACTAATTGCAGTATTACGATATTTCATATTTGGGCTTATCAGTTGTTGGTTTTTAAATTCGTGATCACGTGTCAAGTTTTTCAGTATGGAATCCAATGGAGTCAAAATGTTTTGAAAAATGAGTCTTTTCTTTTATTTATTTGCTAAAGTTTTAACCTAATCGGTTAATGGTCCAAGTGGGAGAATGTTGATCTCATATTAAGATGGACCACTTAACCTAGGTTAATTAACATTGGATTCCTAATTAAAGTAAGCTGATATCATGTATGCCCATATTAAAGTTATATTTGCATAAAGTTTAATTAATCATGTGTGTAGTATTAAGGACTATGATGGGTGGTATTATCACATGATGGTTATTTTGCAATTAAGGCCCACTTCTCTCCTCCTGTAAAGAAAAACAACTTCTCCCCTCCTTTAGGGATTCCATCATCCATTGCAAGAGTTGTGAAAAGAGAAGGAGATAGAGAGAAGAAGGTGATTGCAATTAGGGTTTGCAGGATCATTGCAGGAATTGAAGAAAAGGGATCAAGGTCTTCATCCATCCATCAATCTCAATTCATCTATGGCTTCCGGTATGTATTTAATTTGTATATGCTTTCAATTTCCTTGAGATGTATATGATTCTTAGATTCATGGCCATTATTCCGCATTAAATCTATTTTATTTCCAACAAATTTGAGGTTTTTGTCCAGTTTTTATAATGTTAAAACTAGTTGTAGTCTGGAGACATGGCTAAATTGGAGAAGGTCGGTGTGGTTGCCATAGTGATCAAGGTTCTAGGGCCTGTTTGGTTGTCGTAACTGGGCGTAATTCGTAAGTTGTAATTGGTAAAGTCTTTTACCATTATAAATGAGTTACATGCATGTAAGTTTTATTGTATTTGGTTGGTAATATAAAGTTGTAAGTGAAAAAGTGTATTATGTTTTACGGTGTTTGGTTGTCGTAATGTGTAAGTCGTAAGTGAAAAAGTTAACCACAAAATTAACTATTTGGTGATTTAAAAAGTTTTAATATTATAAATACAAATTAAAAATGCTAAATATTAAAAAAAAATTTAATATTAACATAAAAAATTAATACAGATTTGCATGACCACAAAATTAACTGTAATTGCGCTGTAAGTGAGTGGTACTTGGGTTGCAAGTAAGTAGTAATTGGGTTGTGTTAGTTTTACGAATTACGGTCCAAAAAAACATCGAAGTTGTAATTGAATTGTAAGTCATTTATGAATTACGGACTTTTACGCGAAACAAACGGCCCCTGATGAATCTCAGATTCCCAATTGTGGTAGTTTCTTTTCTTTCCCTTTTTTCCCCTCACTTTCTCTCTTTGATCAGTACAGAAAGCAAACTAATTTTCTAAATCAAACGCAAATGCTTGGCATCAAAAACAAATTTCCTCACCGCTGAAATGTACGGAGCAATAGACCAGTTAGAGGGCAGTCGTAAATAATCCATCGGTTTCTTACAGTGTATAGTTTCTTCATAATAGTTTACAGGTTTAGGCCACTTTATCCAGCATTAAGATCCTCAGCCCGGTTTGCGTTTAGAATCCGTTGCCGGCCCATTTAAAAGCCCACCCGTTTTCTTAATTGATAATTTACCCATAATCGAATAATTTAATGAAAAATTTCGCTACATCCATCTACTTTGCTTTATAATTAGAAAAAAAAACCTCTCCTTCATAATTTTATCACTGCAACCTCATCCATGCCGGCATAAATTGATTCTTTCCCCTCACCACTTTTTTTATATATTTTCATTTCTTTTTTACCCTTTCTATCGCTACCAACGTAGCTCTTCTCTTAACCCTCACCCCGATACAGAGTAATTTGCGGGTTGACTTGCACGATCAGGTTGTCGTCAGGGTTGGAAAGGGGGTCGGGGAGCCCCACAGGGGTCTCAGGGGGCGGAGCCCCCGGAGCAATTTTTTTTGGGATCAATTTTTGCAGATCTTGTTTGCTCGTGTTGTGATGAGTTTTGTTTGAGTTTGTGATCGATGTAGTATTTAGATCTGGAAAAAATTATGGATCATACGATGCCAGTGAATGGGAGTCTGCTGATGATGACAGATGTTAATATGCGGATTGTGACTCGTGATCGCAGTCCTCCGTGAGGACTGTGACTAACTATAGTCGCAATCTTTTATTAGAAGACTGTCACTAAGATCACAGTCCTTTTGTTAATTGAAAATTAAGGCATTTTGTAAGGACTGCGATCATCGTTTCAGTCCCAGTATAGACTGAAAAATTGTGTTTTTGTGAGGGGTCACAGTCCTAAAAATGACTAAAAAAACAAGACAGTTTTGTGAGGATTGTGATCATAATCGCGGTCCTATAAAGACTCAGAAACATGTCCTAATAATGAGAACTACGATCATGATTGTTATCCTATAAAGACTAAAAATAAGACATTTTATGAGGACTGTGATCATGGTCACAATCCTCATAAAGAGAACTACGATCATGGTCGCAATCCTATAAAGATTTAAAAACATCACATTTTGTGAGGACTGCGATGTTGCAGCCCTCAGAAATGTAGCATTTTTGTGAGGACTACGATAAAAAAGGAATGTATTCACGATCGCAGTCCTCAGAAATAGAGTATCAATAGTCTTTATTTTCGAAACGGTCTGTTTTTTTTAAAGCGATTACTGTGGGGCATTTGCGTTTTTCTCGCTGAGTATTGCTTCTTCGCTTGACACATGAGCGCGTCTGATTGTTTTAAAAAGAAAGGTGGCTGATGAAAATAAAATTATGAAGCTGAGTTTTTTCCTAATCAAATGCGGCCGAATAGAGGTTTTCTTTCGTGACTCTTTCACAAACTTTGTCCGTCCGTCCGTCCGTCTGTCCTTCTTCATCCCAGAGAGAGAGTAAGAGAGTAGCCAGAGCAGCAACGCAATTATCTTTCCTCCTCCCCACCCACCCTCCTCCTCCCTCCTCTTCTCCTCCCTCCTCCCTCCTCCTTATTCCTCTTCTTCGGCGATGGAACTCGGACGGTTTCTCATAGCAAACGTGATATACTAGTTACGATTTGATATAGAAGGCTGCAGCGAAATTCCTTTCAAAATCGACCGAAGGGAGATTTTCTTCCGTGATTCATATCGAAGTTTGTCTATCCGTCGGTCAATTTGTCCGTCTCCATTCGCGAGAGAGAGGACAACATCTACCTTCCTTCTTCTTGCTCTCTTAGTTCTCCCTCCTTCCACATTCTTCTTCCTCTCCCTGTCATCTTCCACTTGGCTGATCGATCGGTGTCTCACTGACAATAATAATGATATACTAATTTAATTTAATTTAATTCTGTTGATTTAATTCAAAGAAATCGTATTAAAAATTCAGTGTATCCGTCTGTGTCTGGTCCCTTCTCCTCTTTTTCCCAACTTTTATTTCGCCACCTCCTCGGCTTCCTCTTTCTCTTTCTTTTATTTTTGTTTCTGTAGGGAATATGCTCGCTCATCGAAGCGATTGCTGAGGCTTATTTTAGCATATAAATAAATTAAATAATAAAAATAAATAACATAAAAATGGGGTCTCTGCTCGGCGATTTGCCGTCGTATGATCCTCACAATTTCAGCCAGCTTCGCCCCTCCGATCCCACTGCCCAGCCGTCGGTACCTCTCTCTCTCTCTCTCTCACTTACATTTTTTTTCTTTTTCTTATTTCCTGATGCAAATTAGTTTGCCTTTTTATTCCCTTTTGATGGTAAATTTTTTAATAGTTTAGCGCTGCTTTCCTCAGTGTTCTTTTTTCTTTTTTGATACGATTTATCTTCATTTTAGATAATATGTGTTCATTGTATTGACCCTGGCAATAAGGACACTTGAGAAGGGTACCCAAAAAATAATAAATCAATAGAACCAATTAGGATAACGGAGCCGTGGGTCTCCGAAAGTGATTATCTTTACAATGTATTTTAACCTCTGCTTGCTGAAAAAGTTTGATTTATTTAGCATCCTACCATAAAACTAAATTACAGGCACAATGATTAACCTTTCGAGTAGTTGAAGTCTTGTAGAGTTTTTCTGTAAAAAACGATGAGGAATTAAACAGCTGGATTAGCTGAAGTGTATGCAAAGAATAATGGAGGTGGAATATCGACCCCCCCCCCACCCCCCCCCCCCCCCCCCCCCCTCGAAAAAACTTAATCTACTTTTTCTTCATCTTGACTACTAAATAACGAATTTCGAAGAATCTCTCCTTTTTAGTTGCTCTTTGCTCACAGCATAAATGGCAACAGCGAGCCCTCAAGTTACTGCTTTTTGATAAAATTTGCATGAATTCTATGCTAGTTAACCATTCAACAGCACCTAATTCGTTTTATATTGCGCAACGCAGCTGCATTGCACTTATACAGTGGGAGCCCTCTCCCTTTTGTCTGTGTCATTCACTTTGTTATACCCCAAATTCCAACAACATTTTTATCCTATATATCTTTAGTGTTGATTGCTTACTGCTTCTAAGAAGTCTATAGATGTGGTCATGTTGATCATGCTCTTGACCTGGATAACCTTGATATATCCAAGCGCAAAGCCTTTTGGGCCATGATTTGGAGGCATGAACATGAATTTATTACTCTAACACGGACATAGGGCATGAGATCTGTTATGTCAAGTGTCGGGGAGTATTTAAGCGATGAATATAGAAAGAAAAAAAAAACCTAAAATTTTTGAGAGTGACATACGGATTAAAAGAGTAGAAGCCTGGTAGGAAATAATGTATTAAGATTGTACCTTCTTAAGTTGAGTAAATTAGGAATCCCATAAACTAAAGGTTTTGAACGTGAAAAAAATTTAGTCGACATCTTTCTATATCATCAGGATGAGAAGCTGATGAGTTTGCATGGGTATTTTTTGCAAAGCTGTAAATTGTTTACGTATTACTGATCAGATATCATGTGTCTGTGATGACCAAATAGTCGAATATTGCTAAGAAATGTTGCACTGTTTGTTGTTTTCTTTATTGCTTTATATTTTAGACATTCTTCACATCTAACTTATTCTATGATTTTTTTAAATTAAAGGTCAAAATTGATCATACAAGTGCTATTTAATTCCTTATCATTTTGTTACAAAAAATAACATTAGTCTATTAAAATCATATCCCATAACATGCATAAGTTGAAATCCTAGCATTTGGGTGGGATCTTCCTGTGAGATATGGTGTGGATAAACGTTTGAGAGGAAAGGATATATACTAATGATATAGATATTATTTATGCCAGAAAAAGGTCATATCGACAATGATTATTAATCAGAGGCTTAAATCTTCCGTATTTCTCTCTGTTAAGAGAAGAACTATATTTCTGATGTGTTCTTCACTTATTTACTGCCATCAATTCATAAGTTCTTTCATGGACTTGGGGAGTGCACCATTATTCATTGATAAAATCTACATTTTGTGACATGGAATCCGCGTCAGCTTGAGATTGGGCTCTCCTGTTGCCACCAGGTTACACTACATTTGTCATGTCCACTAATCATATCCACTAGTATGATTTTTCCTTTTACCGCCTAGTCTAACTAAATTCAATTGATTATTGGAAAACAAGTACTAAAAAGAAATGATTGATTGTGTTAAAGTAATAACCTTGGTAAGACAGTATTTTTAGGTACCCTGGAGCAGCCCAATTTGGACCTTTTTTGTGATTAATATATATATATATATATATATATATATATATATATATATATATATATATATATATATATATATATATATATATATATATATATATATATATATATAATCATATGGAACAAATAAGGCAAGTTACCTGAAGTTTAAAGGGACATACAATACATATATATAATCATATGGAACAAATAAGGCAAGTTACCTGAAGTTTAAAGGGACATACAATACATATTTTTTGTTTTAAAAAAGGTTTAAGTTGAAAATGGATTTGTTGACTTTTCTAGAAAATCTGATATGAAGTATTTGCTAGTGATGTGTGTATATGACAATTGTATTATACTATATACTTGGACCAATATGAAACAAATCATAACCTTTATGAATTGAGCACACTTGATTATTTACACATACAAATACTAGGATTTGGAAACTAAGTTCTTGAATGTTAATGTTTCTTGATTAGAACAATTAAAGCACCACTTGTACATGGTGGAATAGACTAGAAAAGGAACGATTACATGGTAGGAAAATTAAGTTCTTGATTAAATTGCAATGCGTACAGAGAGTTTAATAGTATCAAAATTTTGTTGTATATGGTATTAATTGGCTATTCGGAAGTTACATGATAATTTTCCAACTTCCAAGTTCATATCACACACAGGGATGAAGCTATATGAGTAGGCATGCTACTGTAGCTTCACTTTGTCATGTTAAAGTATGCATATTCATGAGAACTTTGTATAAGATCAAGGAAATCCTCCTCTAACATATTCCCCATCGCAGGTCATTGGTTGAGAATAAATTATGTTTTGCATTTCATCAGTTTGAAGTGTTATATATAATCTAGAAATATAGTGGATGATACTGGCTTCATCATCTTTTGAAGTTTCAAATTTCAAGTCTCTGAGACGAAGTTAAGGATTGTAATATTTTTGTTGACAGTGTAATCTAAACCAGCTTGTGTCATGGTTTGGAGTTTCAGAACTGAAATGAAACCTGTCAAAACAAGCAATTTTCCGGAAATTATAACTGCTAAAAAAACACTAGTCAAATTCAGACTATGGAAACTGGTCAAAACTAGTGCATCAGAACTTTCTCGAGGATAAGAAATTTTGTGGCATTTCTGTTGCAAAGTTTGTTTGTACTTGTTATGTTTCTTGTACAAAATTAATATAAAAAGGAAAATTAGTCGAACTACCTGGTTAAATTGGAACTACACGAACGCCTGCTTTCTTTTGCTTTATATTTCAATTTTGGTTCATCAACATGAAAGCATATCTTTTGGCCTTTGCCCTGACCATTGAGCATATTCTACGTTGAAATTAATCTACATTATTTGAAGTGCCTAAAAACTAAACTTTAGACTATTTCAAGTTTTCTTACTCATCATCAAGTAGCTTGATATAAACACATCCTTAAGAATGTGAAACTTCAACAAGAGAGAACTACTTGCAGTAGAGAAAATTTGATATATTTAAGGCTGTCAATGCAGTAGATTGGTTGCATGTGTATATTTATACAACAAGGTTTGTAGTTATATCTGAACATAGTGAACCCTTAAGGGTTGTTTCTCTTGAATAGCTGATTTACCACTCCACTCTGTACAAAATAAATGACATATTTGGCAATGCAGTTTGATGTGTTTCCTGCTCATTGGTTGTTGTGCATTTGAGAGACTGTTTTTCTGTTAATTCTTTGTTCTCAGATGTTTGAAGTGTTTACTTTCCCGTTGAAGCCCAGGCTGTTAGAAAGATGGAGATTATCCTGGTTGTCAAATTTGAAAGGGAAAAATCATTGTTGTGAAGAGCATGCATGCGCTAACTCACCTTTAAATATTTGTGTCTGGATGGATTTAATAACTCATAATTCTGTGGGTTAGCTGCCCTTGGCTAATTTAAGGTGCCAGCGAGAAAGGCAGCAGCAAGCTTCAAGCCAAAATGTGTTGTTTACTTTAGATATATGTAGGGATTTAACTGAGGTATGTTTTGATAGTTTAGGTTTCATGTTCAGTTTTTTATTAGGTTGGAGGATAAGATTGAGAAAATTAACCGAAGGATCATCCTTCTTGTTTCTTTTAGACTTATTTAGGGATCCAATACTGTGCTCATTGTTTAAAGCAGCCTTTGGAAAATGTTACCTGAGGGTTGTGCTGTTTGTTCATTTCCTGACTATTAATTGCATTTTTGTCCTTTAGACTTGTCATTCTATAATACATCTTTAGTATTAGTATAATCTATGTAGATGCTTCAGTAATGCCGTTTCTTCTGACTAATGTGCAAATATTTTCCCATTTATCATATTTATAATGCCATTTCTTCATACACAATGCACATTTCATAATTCTTGACATGCAAACTTTACTTTTTTATGCATATGGGATTATGTAGGAACTATTTTTAAAGGTTACATTCATTTGCTTCTGAAACTGTTTTACTTGTCTTCCAGAAACTCACACCAGTCACCTATCATCCTACTCACAGCAGGACCCTTCCTCCACCTAATCAAGGTACATCTCTGAAAATTTCAATTATTGTTGAACTTTGTAAATAGAGTTCATGTGGTTACCTATAGGTATATTGTTGAACTTTGTAAATTAAATTCATAGGGTCAGATACCTATTTGTTATGAGTAGCAGTGAACTTTACAGGTCTCCTTGTGACAATGAACAGAGATGATAACAATAATAGAGAAACATCACCGAAAAAGTAAGAAAATAGATGATAGCAATAAGAGATGAGCAATTTACGTGGTTCAGCAATGTGCCTATATATTCACGAGGAGAGTCAGACACAATGCGCTACAATTATAAATGAGTACAAAAAAAACTTATGTTATGTTTTCTCTATATCCTTATGCAAAGCCTTTTGGCAGCAATCTCTCAACCATTATTTTGCCCTGTAACTCGAGAGAAAACCCTTGAGCCTCTTTACTCTATCCTCTTTCTAAAAGATGGTCTCAATCACCTTAAAGCATAGATGAAAGAAACAAGTTGTATAAAGAGAAGTCGTGATCTGAGCTCTCAGTCAATGACAATAAATCGTAGCCGTTTGTTTCCTTGATGAGTCCGCATGATGTAATACAGGAGGATCACAATCACCTTCAATCTAGAAATAGAGAATTACGGTTTTGAACGAAGAACTAGAAAGAAGAATTAGGGTTTAAGAAATAAGAAAGTAGAAGTGGATAAATTTGAGTTTCGCACCCCTTGCATCATGAGTTTCGCACTACTTGCACCACGGGCTTCACAATCTCGAAAACTCAAGAGCTTAAGAAATTTAAACTGAAAAATTTTAATTAATCATTATCTACCGAATAAAGAAGTCAGGGAGCCTATTTATAGGCTTTACAAAAGTGCAATTTTTGGATATAACTGTCACACCTCGCTTCCCAAAATACGTGAAAACGGAGTTGCGACTAGAGTCGACGATGTATATACGCGAGGAAAATATCCCACGTATACACGTTAAACCTAAAGTAACCTGAACAAGATATAAATCTAAACCATAATAAATCAACAATCACTGCAATATCACATATAAGCATCCGCACATGATATCATATAAAAAGAACTGGAATAAAGACTGAATCTGATATACATGAATCAAGAAAAGTACAGAAATAAGAATAAAAAAAAGCAAGAATACTAGAATGAAAAAGAGAGAAATTTTAATTCCTTGCGAAGCGTACGATCATACGAACGCCTGAGCAATATAAGGTGTCCAAAATCCTGGACGTGCGAATCCAGGGTCGTCAGAAGCGACCTAATGAGTGTGTGTAAAGGAAAAAATATTCGTGCATAATAACAATGTAATCAATAACAATATGATAACTGAAATAATAACAAAATAATTAATATTAAGAACAAAGTTATGAACGATATATAACTGGTATCATGATAAAAAGAAACCACTAATGTCAAGATATAGAACCTAGCATATGTCACTAGTCTGGTATACAATCCGGTCATATATACAATCATATGTCTATCATAGCTTATATGAGTCAATCAGGTGATTACGGCCAGTAACAATACATTATAACAGTTTATCATTATTAATTATGTCAGCTAACACCAACTATCACCTGCATTCCATACTACGCCTATTACACGTGTCAATCGAGATCCTAAATTATTGAAATCAATAGAAGAGACATTGTTCATACTTTAGGTGGGTTCCGTACATACCCAGAACCACAACCCAATTACTTGGCGCTGAATCAGGTGCTACCGCTAAGTAGTCAATAACAATAACACTATGTCAATAACAATAACAATGTGAACAATACGAGATGTTAGTCATCACCCGTAAACCTGCAGTGGAACCATATCTCGGCTGCGCAACCCGTATCTAAAATCCATCAGGTCAAGTCAATCCAATCTATGTCTGCTCCTCAACCTTCAAGTCAATTCCAATCAAGACAAGTCTACCGGCAGGTTTAAGTCCAAGATTTCATTCTATTAATAAAGATCTCCTATTTATTTAATCATCGATATCCAATCCAATCAAGATCATAACTAAGAAGTGTAACATCCTCAATCAACACGTAATCTAGATCACCTTTACATCTAGTAGTCAATATCAATAAGGTCATCAATACATCAGTCAAACTCATCAATATGAAAATCCAGAAATACTCCACACAGTCCAAAAGTCAGTCCCATCGCAGACATCAGCGTCTAGGATATCATATTCACACATATCCATGTATCGGTAAAACAGTCTGTCGATAAAGCAACATCATGTCTAACACGTCCTCAATATCCAAAGGAGTTCTAGTCAGAATAGTCACCAAACAATTTGTCCAATAAATACTATACATAAAATATGAATGTTTAACCTCAGTCATGAATCAATCAGGCTCAAGATCAGTATATTTATATTCTAAAATTTATCACAACTAGGTCAGTTACAAGGCCAAGTCCGGTCTATGGTATATCAATACCAGGTCTAAGCCAACAATGACTATTTACCAACACATGAAATGACGCTGATACAAGCTCATATCAACTACGTAAATAAGGTGAACAATCACTAATATCTCATGAAGTGATACAAGTAATTAAATTGGTAAAATATAAAAGAAAGTCACATGAAATGATAAGAGTAACATGTAAATGTATACCGACAACAGTAAATAAAGAAATACACAAGAACAGACACTCACATGAAATGACGCAGTTTTAGAACCGAATCACCGTCTGGTCTTCACTGCACGAACTGGTAGTGATCTCCGGATCATCTCATGAGTGAGTTTTCGAATCGCCTGTGTATCGGGTCCATAACGAGTCCAACTCCGAATCTCCCGTACCAAGTTCGGATCGCACGAACGAGTCCGAAACGCTATAATACGCAACCAAACACAGAGAGAGGGAGGGGAATCAATATACACATATAAAACACTCTACACGTAGTCATACACGCACGCCACATGTGCATACATACACGGGTACACCCACATGCATACATATATACGAGTATACGCATACAAACACCTATATACATAGGTATATATATATATATATGATTACACTTAATATATATAAAAATATATATATATGCACACACCCACAACAACTCACGCGCACACTCCTGCAAACACACCAAAACACTATGTAATTAAAACACATGCATATATATATATATATATATATATATATATATATATATATATATATATACCTACATACCCCTATGTATAACAATTACACGTATTTACACAAGTACCTATACGTCATTTAAATGCACACAAACTTGCATAATTGATTCACAGCACATATGCAGAGAAGAGGAGGACTCACACAGCAGGGTGACTTGCGGCGCGCCGACGGAGGCGCTGGCGGAGGGGGGGAGGCCACGGAGGATGTCGATGGATAGATGATCTCGTCGGGAAGGGCGCGGGTACGTTCGCTCTCGCCGATGGCGATCAATGGCGACCCACAGATACACAAAAGATGGCTTGAAGGATGCTTATAGGGGATGTGTGCTGGATTGGAGAAGAGAGGAAGGGCTGGGCCAATGGGAGATGATGACCTGGCTATGGTGTGCTTGGTGTAGCAGTAGCAAGGGAAAGATGTATGGGCAGTAGAGAATATGTATTCAGCTCTGTTGCATTTGTAGTATGAAAGTGATGTATGGCATATCGAAGAGTAATGCTATTATTCCTACTCGTAAATCCGGTGTACTACTTTCTAGCTATTAAATAAAAAATATCGCAATAAAGTATTAGCGACTATTGCATACCGAAAGTCCCATCAGACCGTTGGATTCGCTGATTGTGCGCCTGCAATAAGTGCACAATCAGAGCAAGATACACAATCGTCTTGCATGTGCGCGTAGCTGCATTAATTAGTGCATCCTTCCCCGAGATTACGACTGGAATTGCTTGAGCCTGGATCTGTGTGGGTACTTGGAACGCCATTTTATCTTGACGGTATTGGCAAAGCCGCGGGTGAAGTCCTAGGTCGGCGAGGAGCATGAAGCGAAGATTCGCGAATTCTCCCCCGTTGGGATATTCGTTTTGGTCTTGCTTTTCTCCATTGTGTCGACCGTCTTCTCTCTCATCGGTTAGGGTTTTGGGAGCAAGGCGCTAGTGTGGGTGGAGGATGATGGAAATGGAGAAGAGATGGCATGATGGTGGCGACTGTGTAGGGGAGTGAGGGAAAGGATGAAGTTGATTAGGTTAACTTTTAGGGATTAAGAGATTTATATAGGAATTAGTTAATGGGTTTTACAGGTTATGGGCTATGGGTTTGGGTATTAGGGGAAAAAATGGGTTTGGGTTAATACACATGCATAATACAAATTATCATTATATTACTTAACAACAAAATTAAATAATAACTATGAATGAAATGATAATAATAACAATTGTCACTAATAATAACTAATAATAATTATAGTAATTAGTAATTAAAATATTACTAAATAATAATGGCAATAATATATATAGTCAAAAAAATAATTAATATTTCAAAACAATTTTGTATATTTAATAATAAAAAATAAGCGAACCCAAATAAAAAAAATACAAATACCTTATTATCAATTAGGGATATTACATTCCACCTACCTTATAAAAATTTCGTCCTCGAAATTTCGATAAGGTAGGGAATGATAAAAATCAAGTTAAGAGAAAAATAATGCTTCCATGTCGCTTCTCACAGCATCAATGGTTCATCATGCTTCCGCGGCGCTCTCTGATCTCTGCTATCGACTTCAACATGGAGTGATCAAACTCAGGAGATAAAATCAGGAAATAGAACTAGGAAGAAGAATAAGAATCAAGATGAAATTTAAATTACTCTGAAAAAAGAGATATTCAGGGATATCAAAGATTCAAGAGATGGACTCCAAAAGAGAGGACGATCAATTCACAAGTGGACTGATATCATAGTGAATAAGATATGTATACTGCAGTGTAAATATAAGTTGTTTCAAGTTACCGATAAGAACTAGGTTCTCTTTTAGTAAACCTGGCTCTGATACCAAGAAAACCCTGTCACGCCCGCTTCCCAAAATACGTGAAAACGGAGTCGTGACGAGAGTCGGCGACGTATATACGCGAGGAAAATACCGCACGTATACACGTTAAGCCTAAAGTAAACTGAACAAGATATAAATCTAAATCATAATAAATCAACAATCACTGCAATATCACATAGAAGCATGCACACATGATATCATATAAAAGAACTGGAATAAAACTGAATCTGATATACATGAATCAAGAAAAGTACAGAAATAGGAATAAAAAAGCAAGAATACCATAATCAAAAAGAGAGAAATTCTAACTCCTCGCGAAGCGTACGATCACACGAACACCTGAACAATATAAGAAAGTATCTAAAATCCTGGACGTGCGAATTCAGGATCGTCAGAAGCGACCTAATAAGTATGTAAAGTGAAAAATGTTCGTGCATAATAATAATATGAGCAATAATAACATGATAACTGAAATAAAAGATAACAGAATAATTAATATCAAGAACAAAAGTATGAACGATATATAACTGGTATCATGATAAAAAGAAATCACTAATGTCAAGATATGTAACCTATCATATGTCACTAGTCTGGTGTACAATCCGGTCATGTGTACATTCATATGTCTATCATAGCTTATATGAGTTCAGTCAAGTAATTACGGTCAGTTATAATACATTATAACAGTCATTATTAATTATGTCAGCGAACACCAACTGCCACCTGTAATAGACGCATCCCATACTACGCCTATTACACGTGTCAATCGAGGTCCTAAATTATTGAAATCAATAGAAGAGACATTGTCCACGCTTTAGGTGGGCTCCGTACATACCCGGAACTACGGCCTAATCATCTGGCGCTGAACCAGGTCATACCGCTAGATAGTCAATAACAATAACACTATGTCAATAACAATAATAATAACAATGTGAACAATACGGGATGTCAGTTATCCCCCAGAACCCTGCAGTGGAACCGTATCTCGGCTGCGCAACCTGTATCCTAGGTCCACCCAAAATATAGACGCTGTCTCCTTCATCAATTTCCCCAATCTCAGTGTAAGTTGTCAATTTACATTATTATTTTATAACAATCAATATCTATGTTATTTTGATTACTGAAAAAAATACGGTGACATTAACAATATCAATGAAGTAACGATAATAATGTGGACAATAGTACCGTGTAAACGGTAAAACAATGGAACAATGCATGTGTTATGGTCTGATAGTAATTTCTCAGTAACTTTTAATAACATGAATCAATACAATAACTAATTCAGATACTGCTTAATAGACAGTCTCATCTAGAACTGGTCAATATCTCGTCCATCTACACTAGGATACAATAGTAACGATCCATCAACCAATAGTCCAAATATAATTACCATGAACATCAAGTATCAATCCATGTCAAAGTAATCTGGTACAATGACCCATAAGTTTAATAAAGTAATAATCAGTTCTCTCATCATATCAATTCTCTAATCCTCAAGTCATCAATATATCCATCCTCTGAGTCGCCGATATATCCGAATCTCAATAACTGCAATACTAAATGTTCTGATACATTTAATCAAATTTTCACACTCTAATCCGATCGAGATCATCACACACTCTCACTTCTATTAAGGTCAATTACAAGATCTCAAAACTCAAGTAACATATCAAGTATATATATCTAAAATCTACTAGGTCAGGTCAACCCAATCTACGTCTACTCCTCAACCTTCAAGTCAATTCCAATCCAGTCAAGTCTACCAGCAAGTTCAAGTTCAAGATTTCATTCTATTAATAAAGATCTCCTATTTATTTAGTCATCGATATCTAATCCAATTAAGATCATAACTAAGAAGTGTAACATTCTCAATCAATACGGAATCTAGATCACCTCTACACCTAGTAGTCAATATCAATAAGGTCATCAATACATCAGTCAAACTCATCAATGCGAAAATTCAGAAATAATAACTCCAAACAGTCCAAAAGTCAGTCCCATCGCAGACATCAGCGTCTAAGATATCATATTCACACATATTCATGTATCGATAAAACAGTCTGTTGATAAAGCAACATCATGTCTAACACGTCCTCAATATCCAAATGAGTTCAAGTCGGAATAGTCACCAAACAATTTGTCCGATAAATACTATACATAAAATATGAATCTTTAACCTCAGTCATGAATCAATCAGGCTCAAGATCAATATATTTATATTCTAAGATTTATCATAACTAGGTCAGTTACAAGGTCAAGTCCGGTTTATGATATATCAATACCAGGTTTAAGCCAACAATGGCTATTTACTAATGCATGAAATGACGCTGATACAAGCTTTTATATCAACTACGTAAATAAGGTGACAATCACTAATGTCTCATGAAGTGATACAAGTAATTAAACTGGTAAAATATAACAGAAAGTCACATGAAATGATAAGAGTAAATGTAAATGTATACTGACAACAGTAAATAAAGAAATACACAAGAACACTCACATGAAATGACGTGATTTTGGAATTGAATCGCCGTCTGGTCTTCACTGCACGAACCGGTACTGATCTCCGGATCATCTCATGGGTCGGTTTTGGAATCGCCTGTGTATCGGGTTCATAACGAGTACAACTTTGAATATCCTGTATCGAGTTCGGATCGCACGAACGAGTCTGAAACGCTGTAATACGCAACCGAACACAGAGAGGGAGGGGAATCAACACACACATAAAACACTCACACACATACTCATACACGCACGCCACACATCATACATACACGGGTACACCCACAAGCATACATATATACGAGTATACGCATACAAACACCTATATACAAGGTGTATATATATGATTACACTTAATACACACACACACCCCCCCACAACAACTCACGCACACACTCTTGCAAACACACCAAAACACTATGTAATTTAAACACATGCATGCATATGTATATATATTTACCCACATATTCCTATATATAACAATTACACATATTTACACAAGTACCTATATCTCATTTAAATGCACACACACTTGCATAATTGATTCACAACACAAATATATGCAGAGAAGAGGAGGGGGAGGACTCACACAACAGGGTGACTTGCGGCACGTCGACGGACGCTCCGGCAGAGGGGGATGAGGCCGCGGAGGATGTCGATGGAAAGAGGATCTCGCCGGGAAGGGCACGGGTGCGTTCGCGCTCATCGACGGTGATCAATGGCGACCCACGGAGAGACGGAAGATGGCTCAGAGGATGCTTATGGGGGATGTGCGCTGGATTAAGGGAGGAAGGGCTCGACCAATGGGAGATGATGGCCTGGCCATGGTGTGCTTGGTGCGTCAGGATCAAGGGAAAGTGTATGGGCTGTAGAGAATATGTATTCAACTCTGTTGCATTTGTAGTATGAAAGTGATATATGGCATATCGAAGATGTAATGCTATTTTTCCTACTCGTAAATTTAGTATACTACTTGCTAGCCATGAAATAAAAAATATCGCAATAAAGTATTAGTGACTATTGCATATCGAAAGTCCTATCAGACCGTTGGATTCGTTGATTGTGCGCCTGCAATAAGTGTACAATCGGAGCAAGATACACGATCGTCTTGCTTGTGCGCGTAGCTGCATTAACAAGTGCATCCTTCCCCGAGATTATGACTGGAATTGCTTGAGCCTGGATCTGTGTGGACTTGGAACACCAATTTATCTTGACGGTGTTGGCAGAGCATCGGGTGAAGTCCGAGGTCGGCGAAGGAGCATGAAGCGAAGATTCCTGAATTCTCCCACGTTGGGATCTTCACCTTCTTTCTTTTTTCCATTGCGTCGACTGTCTTCTCTCTCATGGGTTAGGGTTTTGGGAGCAAGGTGCTGGTGTGGGTGGAGGATGACGGAGATGGAGAAGAGATGACATGGTGGTGGCGGCTGTGTAGGGGAGTGAGGGAAAAGATGAAGTTGATTAGGTTAACTTTTAGGGATTAAGAGATTTATATATGGATTAGTTAATGGGTTTACGGGTTATGGGCTATGGGTTTAGTGATTAGGAAAAAAAATGGGATTGGGTTAATACACATGCATAATACAAATTATCATTATATCACTTAACAACAAAATTAAATAATAACTATGAATGAAATGATAATAATAACAATTGTCACTAATAATAATTATAGTAATTAGTAATTAAAATATTACTAAATAATAATGGCAATAATATATATAGTCAAAAAATAATTAATATTTCAAAATATTTTTTGTATATTTAATAATAAAAAAATAAGCGAACCCAAATAAAAAAAATACAAATACCGTATTATCAAGTAGGGATATTACAATAACCTATGTGGTACTAAAACACAATAAAAGAAAACACTAAACTCAAAAATAAACTAAGGTATAAAAGCAATTAGAAACTAGTGTGATATCCTCATCATTTTCCTCGGGGTGGGAGAAATTCGACTCTGTCGATTGAGGGCTCCCCTCACGAAGCATCTCTATTGAGCCATGGTGGTGGTCGAGGAATCAACGCTAGTGCATCACATCGAGACTAAGGTGGTGGAGGTGAAACTAGCTTTCGTGACAAACAAGTTGTCGATGAGAGCTCGAACAAGATACATATGGTATAACCAGTCAACTCAGCTCTACTGAAATTGTAACGCCCAGATCCCCAGGATACGGGGACGTTATGGCGACGTACATACGCGAGGTGAAAACACGCTCACGCGTACGTTAAGCCTCAGTACAGTACATAACCTACATATAGACATGAGGTCCAGCATGAAAGAAGTACAAGAATACCTGCAGAAATAGGTCAGCGATCATAACAAATATGAAAAAGAGGGACAGGTAATATAACAGAAATAAATGCCCAAGATACCTATGAATAGGCCAGATGAGGAATATCCTATGTCACGCCAAGGCTCTCTGCTACTCCGAGAACTCAGATCTCCAATCTGGGCACGCAAACCCAGGGTCGTCAGAAAGCGACCTAGTGAGTGGTAAAATGAAGGAGGCAGTAATATATACATAATAATACAAGCACGATACTAATATATATACATGGTGTGGTACAAGTGATATTATATCATAAGCATATAGGAAGTAGTGGACATATATAAACATGTCATCTTTGGTACCATCACTACTTAGCCGGTTATCATCAGGTCATGACTCTAATCATATCTAGTTTATATAATAAATAATGTTATCTACGGTGACGTAATAGCAGTGAACATGGTAGTGATGTAAATGAATATGCAGGTGGACATATGCAATATGAACATGCTACTGTGTTGACTCTAGGTATCATATAAGCAATGCATAACAGAATGTTTATGAGGCAAGGTATACATGAGCATGAGTAGTATGTCACCATATGAAGTGTAATCAGTATCAAGTAGTGTAGCAAAGTCTACAAGTAACATGATAGCGGATACAATAACATGAACATGGATAGTACAAGTAAGCAAGATCACAGTGAACATGATAGTAGACAAAATGACAGGAACAGTAACATGTATCAGGTAAGTCAAGTACAACAATAGCATACATGTCTGAGGCAAGTCATGTGATTGATACAATAGTAGCAATCAGTACCACCTGCTATTTTAATCACTCTCTTCCAGTGTCCCATACCACTGGCAGTTCATACTGGAGCCCGCACTCCAGTCGAACCCATCCGGACATGGCCTACGGGTACCATTATCCAAACGAGAGAGTAACCAAATAACAAGTATTCCCGATGTCACTACTATGTATACTGTTTTATTATGTTAATTGGAAACCCGTGGTCGAGGAGTTCTTATCGGGTGGGTGTATCCCGTGCATACCCGGGACAACGGCCTTAAACAGATCCCTGGCTGCTGAGACCAGGGCCAGCCCGCTAGAGCTGTAACATGTAACATGAGTAACAGATGGTAGCCAGCACTACCCGGTCCCCTGCAGTGGGACCTCAATATGGATCCAGTACATCCACCCGACAAGATCTAGTTAACCGTCAAGTCTCCCCCATACCCAAGTTATCTTTATGATCTGATATGTGATATATCAAGTTACAATGTAACAAGAACAATTACAGTACATGGTACGGGTAACATGATTACTGGACCTGAGCTCTGTTGATAGCATAGCACAATATAACAGGAAACGGGAACAATATAACGGGAAACGGGAACAATAGATGTGGGATTCTAGAGGTGGCCCCCGTAGCTTGGATCCACGTGGCACTTAGTTCCACACATCGCATATCAACAGCACTTATGTCCAGTAACGGGAATATCCATATCATGTCCAGTATCGGGAATATCCATATCATGTCCAGTATCGGGAATATCCATATCAGTAACGGAAACATGTATCCAGTAATGGGATTAACAATATCAGTAACGGGAAACAAGCATATAACATGTATCTGATAACATGGAACAATAATACAGATAATCGGAATGGGGATCCATATGACAAGAATAAAGAAATCATACATGCAGGTGTAACAGCGATATGCCGAGAATCCATAGTATGATGAGAATAATAATATGAAATGTGGTAGTTATTTATGTGTAGCAATAATCTGTGTAATCAATCATGACTAGTGAACTACTGTAGCCGTGGAAAGATGATACAAGTGCATGAAATAATGGTATCTAGCATGCGTGTCTAGTAACAATGTAGTGTCACCGAGTATCGTGGATCAGTATACATGTGACTATCGTTCTCTAACTGTGATCCAATATGTGATATGACAGTGTTCCTGAAGATGGTAACACAATGACCTGTGTGTCCGTGACTGTGCAGGTATGATGATTGTGTCTAAATAGTCTATGTCAGTATTTCTTATTACTATAATTGTTTTCCTATCTTATATTACACCAGGAGATACCTAACCATATTACAGGAGTCACTTATTTCAATGTGTGTCCAACAAGTACCAATTAATAATTAATTATTACCGTCTTTTATCTATAATCACGATATATCAATCACTGTCACGAAACATGATAAAATATAATTTATAAAATAAAAACACTCACAAACTAGCCATAGGATGGTAGCTCTCTTCCCCCACGATCGTAACGGATCCAGAATCGCCCGAATCGGAGTCCGGATGCTCCAGTTATCGCCCGGATACTAATTCATAACAGATAAAGTTAAATATGTAAATAAATAAAAATAATAAATGCAATTTCTGAATTGTATAAGGGGGTTTTCTGTCAATTTACCTTTAACGGGTTTCGGATGCGGGTTTGGCTCTTAACGGGTCGGGTCCAGATCCACAACCCAAACCCATAACTTAATTAAATGGGTAACGGGCTAACGGGTTGGATTGGGGTTTATTGGGTTTTCACTTGGACCCAATTTGGCTTATTGGGTTTGGGTAGCCCAAACCCAATAAGAACAAAGACAACAGCAGCAGCAGCAACAGAGTTGCTGCTGCTGACTGCGGCTGCGGCTGCGGCTGCCGCCCGCGCTCGCCCGCCGCCGGCCTGCGCCCGCCGGCGGCGCACCCCTGTCGCCGGCACCGGCGCTGCTCCGACGCCCAAGGCCGCCGGAGCAGCCGGGGTCCACCCACCAGAGAGAGAGGGAGAGAAAGAGAGGTGGGGGCTGACGCCCCCCCCACCACCAGCATCGCCGGCCTGGCCGGCCCCTCGCGCCGCCGGCCTGGCCGGCCTCCTGCGCCGCCGAGCCTGACCTGGCCGGTCTCTGGCGACGCCCGGCCTGAACGGCTGTCTGCAGCTGAGAGAGGGCGTGAGAGAGATGGAGAGAGGGTAGAGAGAGAGAGTAGAGAAAGAGAGAGAGAGAGAATAGGGGAGAGAGAGAGGAGATTTATAGAGGAGAGGGAGAGTCGGTGGAGAGAGGCGGTGATGGAATTCTCTGGAAGAGGGAAGAAGGAGAGAAAAGAAAAGAAAAGAAAAGAAAAGAAGATTAAAAAAATAATATTTTATTATTATTTAATTGGCCCGATATTCGACCAGCTCCGAATGGTGCCCAAAAATTACAGAAAATAGAGAATAATATCTTGAGACGTAATATGAAGACGGTTTGCAGAAACTCGATCCGGTTTGCAAATTAAAAATTCCGGAGTGTCTCGCCGATACGGGCGACACCGGTTTTGCCCGGATTTTCGATAAAATCAGAAAAATCCCCAAAAATACCCAAACGTAGATAATAAGATCCTAAGGCACACGGTGAAGGCCGATTCTCAAAATTCTACTCCGTTTGTGAAATAAAAATCGGAAGGCTGGTTATCGGTATCGGTCGACACCGACAACGGATATTTTCCAAAATAATCCAGAAAAATTTTAGAAAATCCTGAAAAATCTACAATATTAGGAAATGATTTTTGAAACTGAAATCGGCTCAATCGAACTTCTACGGAGGTCAAATCAAATTTTGTACGTCGTATCGCGTACCGATACGGTGATACGTACACCGGGTAGCAGGGGGTTACAGAAATCTAACCCACATATCAAGATACTAATCTCTTGTGAAATTTTTTCCTCGAGAAAGATCTGTAAGGGGTCGTACACATCAGCCGATCTCAAGAATAATGAGGCACTCATAACTGTCAAAGATGGTACTGGCTCCATAGGCTCTGCTGAAAGATCTATAAGGGTCTCAATAGAGAGCTATTCAACTTCTGTGGATTGTGAGATCTTTTCTTACAGTGACACCAATCCAACAACTTCTGCCTCTGGTTTTGGATCTTCAACAAACTTTGGTCGTCTCTGGTTCCTCAACAACTTTTGTCTCGACAATTTGGATGTGTAACAACCTTTGCAGCCATGTTTTCTAGAATCTTTTCTATGCCAGCTAAAATTTCCTTACATTCAGCGACTAGATTGCTGAATTGTAGTCTCTCGACCTCGGGCTCATGCTCAATATTAGCCTCTTCGCAATCTGCCTCAGATATATGAAGAAAGTGTGGAGCATATTGAGTATGAAGAAAATCTTGTAAGACAAACCAGTATTGACATAGTCTATGATTATCTGTCCACTACTAATAAGGTTCTCCAACCAGCTTTGTTTGGGCACAGCGATACTTCTGCTCAGACGTCAGGGAGAAATAACTGAAAAAATCTTCAAGATGGTTTTCTCAATTTTCATACTCATAATGGTCACTAGAACCTCGAAAATATGGGATAGCCACATACATATCCCATTTAACTTTCTTGTCATCATTGTCAGTATTTATATATCTTCCACAAAAGTAAAATTTCATGAATAAATTTTCAGTGTATAAAAATCAGAAGTTACCGAAGAATCACTGCCATTATGTTGTCCTGATACTGTAAAATCTTTTCCTCTAGCTCCGAGACTCAGTTATAGACCCAACGCTTCAAATAAAGCTCGAAACAGACTCTGAATGGACGAGAAACGGCCTCTAAACTGTTATGCGCTGATCTGTTGAGCTGAATCTGGTAGACGTTTGAAGATCGAACTTGGATGTGAAGGCTGTAGACGCGTAATACTGGTCTTCACGAATCTGCTGCTTTGAAAACGGCTCGATTTGGGCTTGAAACATGCTCAAAATGGCTCCCGGAAGAACTATCTCTGAACTGAACTGTGAGTCAGGTGAGTCAACTCGCTGTCAACTCAGCTGAGTTGATTGTTCCGAGTCGGCTCGGTCTGAGCCGCGACTTTAGGTCGGCTCGGACTGAGCCGACGTCTCTGGCTCAGTTCGAGCTGACAGCTAGCGGCTCGGGGTGCGTCAGCAAGAGAGCCACTGATGTCAGCGATTGAGTCGGTCTGGAGCGGCTTGGCAACACAGTTCGTAACTGGTCAGGTTCTCTGGCTTTGTGGGGAATCGGGTCCCGATCGGGTCGGACCCGAATTGTTTTAAAACCCCAATTTGGTTGATCTCCACCCAATCTCGAGTGGTGATGGCGGCAGGGGTGTGGCGGCGGGTTGCAATCGAAGACGGCGACAGGGCCGGTGCTCCAGCGAAGATGGCACGACGAGGAAAGTTGTCGACGATGTGACCTGATCTGAGGTAGGAGATCAGAGGAGGTGTGATGGATCTTGCAGAGGTTGCGGGGCTCTGAGGAGGAGACATTGCAATGGAGCTTTTGAGACTGGGAGGAATTGGTCATAGTGGTCGCGGGTGCTAGTCGCTGGCGACTCGGCGAGAATAGGTGGGGTGAAAGTGAGGTGTTGGAACCTTTGGCGATGACGGGGATGGGTTCTGATGGAGATGATGACGATAGGGGTGATGATGGAGGGGAGATGAGAAAGGAAGAGATGGTGGAGATAATGGCGAAGATGATGGAGATGGTGTTGGTGGTGGCAGCCGGTCGCGTTGTGGATGAAGACGGAGATAGAGAGGATGAAGACGAAGGAGAAGATGAACAATGTAATTGGGACATTGATTTATTTTGGATTTTCGATTAGATTTTCAGTCGAATTTGAACAACATTTTTTTTGGAACAGACTTGGTTTTTGTTCTAGATTTAGGATTTCACATCTAGAACTAGGGTTTGAGAGTGGGCTAGGATTTGAAGAAAAGATATAAATTTTTTGAAAGGGGTTATGATTAAAGCTCTGATACTAAACTAATGTAATACGGGAGGATCACAATCACTTTTAATCTAGAAATTGAGAACTAGGGTTTTGAACGAACTAGAAAGAGAAATTAGGATTTAAAAAAAAGAAAATAGGAGAAGTGGATAAATTTGAATTCATTGCACCACGGGCTTTACACCTCTTACAGCACGAGCTACACACCCCAATCTCAAAAACTCAAGGGCTCAAGAAATTTAAACTAAAAATTTGAATTCATCACCGTCTACCGAATAAAGAAGTCAGGGGGGCTATTTATAGGCTTTACAAAAGTGCAGTTCCCAGATATAGCCGATGTGATACTAGAACACAATAAAAAAAAATACTAAACTCAAAAATAAATTAAGACATAAAAGCAACTAGAAACTGGTGTGGTGTCCTCGTCACCCATATGAGTACTCCTTTCCTTTCAAGTTATAGCCACTAATCCTTATCCTTTGTAACCCATAATTAAAATACAAACTATACCATATCATACGGAAAGAAATTCCTTCAACTATGTCGAATTGCCTAAGTACATGACTCCCAAAAAGAAAAAGGAAAAGAAAAAAGAACAATCATGTGAGGCAAAGTCATCTACTTTCTACTACAGATTTATAGCTCATTTTATTTAAATACTTCTTGGATAGAACATATATGGATTTTGCATACAAAATATACATTGATGTGAATTTAACAACAATAAGAAATTGAGGAATTAGCTTTAGAAAATATCAGTTACAGGCAGCCCCCAACCAATCATCAGTGCAACTGTCTGCCTTCTACTATAAATTTATATTTCCTTCCGTTCAAGGTTTGAAATCTTGGTATCAGCATCTGAATTGGCCGTAGGTTTTGGTATCTGAATCAGTAATATGGGCCGTTTTCAGGTGTTTCACTCAGTTGTATCAGAAATATTTGTATCGTCTCAGCCATGCTAGGTTGCATCCGCAATATAAGTATCAAGCGATATTTGAACCTTGCTTTTATTTCAATACTTATTGGAATCGTTACGTGTACAACCAGAAAACCTTGTGTCAATATAAATTCAACAGCAATGATGACTATTTAACTTGAGGAAGTCTCTTATTAATATCTAGTGCATGTGCAAATGATGAATCCATTCAAGCTTAGTTTGAAGGTATTTCAGGTTAATATTTGGCACTAGCTGGGTCAGGTTCAAATGACAGTGCTTATTGCAAACCACAAGGAAAAATAATATTCTTTTCAAATAATTTGGTTGTAATCATTTCAGCTTTTAACCACATGTCCAAAAAAATTCATTTTTTTTTCTTTGTAACTGAAGGCCTGAAGCTTTCTTGGATAAAGCACTCTTAAATATGCTTGTTAACTTGCGTGTCCCTACCCTGGTAACATGCCAATTTGCAGGATTATTTTCTTCCATTTAAACAAAGATATATGGATGATCTCTTTTTTGGGGTCCAAGGGGATTATCTCCTTTAATCCCTGAATGAGGACCTACAGGATGCTGCCAGTTCCCTTTTTTTTTTAAGAGGAAGGGTGGGGCCTCAGTGATACGCCTTCGCCTTCTTCCAGTGCGTCGGAGATGACGGGGTGGTAGCGGTGGCGGTTCCTCGGCGGCATCTCAACCTGCAAAAGATAGAAGAAGAACAGGGAGAACAGGCAACACCAAAGGATTTGGGGAAGATGGAGGGAAATGGCTTTATTATTCTCAGTAATCGAGCTGAACTCAGCTCTTCTTTCCCAAAATTAGGGCAAAATCAACAAGTTGCCCGAAAAATGAGAGCAGCGGCCTATTTATTCCCGCGTTTAACAAATGGGCCGGGTAAACCTGTTAACGGGTCGAGTCACAAGTCCCACCCAGACCCGACCCGTTACAGGATTTCAAATCTCAAAGAGTTAACGGGTCTGAAAATGCATCAATGCTCTCCCCTTGAAATCGACCTTGTCTCAAGGTCGAAGACAGGGAACTTCTTTATCAGCTCCCAGTAATTTTCCCAAGTAGCATCCTCCAATGGCAATTGTTTCCATTTAACTAACACTTCAGTTGTTGCTTTCCCAAACCGATTCACCATTCTTCTTTCCAGAATGGTGTCTGGTTCCTTTATCACTTCAACAACATGGGAGGGCAACTGATTGTGTACCTGGATATTATGGCCAAGCTTCTTTTTCAACTGAGAAATGTGGAACACTGGATGAATTTTAGCTTCCTCAGGCAATTCCAGTTTGTAAGCAACTGGACCTATTCTTTGCAAGATTTTATATGGACCATAAAACAAAGGATAAAGTTTATGGGATCTTCTTCCTCCTACTGAGATTTGCCTATATGGTTGCAGTCTCAAAAACACCATGTCCCCCACCTCAAATGACCTTTCAGTTCTGTGTAAGTCTGTCCACTTTTTCATCCTTTCTTGTGCCTGGATCAAATTATCCTTCAATAATTGAAGGGTTGCATCTCTATTCAACAGTGCATCCTCTACAATTTGTAATCGAGCAGTTTTTGGGATATGAGAAGAGATAGTAGGAGGGACTTTGCCATACAAAGCCTGATATGGAGCCATTTTTATAGCTGAATGCCAACTGGTATTGTACCAGTATTGAGCCCAGGGAAGCCATTTGCACCAATCTTGAGGTTTGTGAGAACAAAAACAACGTAAGTAAGTCTCCAAACATCTATTAACTACCTCAGTCTGACCATCAGTTTGGGGATGAAAAGACGTACTGAAGAGCAATTTAGTCCCCTGTAAAGACCACAACTCCTTCCAGAACTCACTGGTAAAAACAGCATCCCTATCAGAGACTATACTCTAAGGCATTCCATATAGACTGTAAATGTTGTCCATAAAAACCGCAGCTACTGACTTAGCAGTATAGGGGTGAGAAAGAGATAAGAAGTGGGCAAATTTTGTTAACCTGTCAACAATGACAAAGATAACAGACTTACCCCAACTTTTTGGCAACCCCTCAATGAAATCCATGGAAATGTCTTCCCAGACATTCTGAGGAATAGGCAAAGGCTACAGTAAACCTGCAGGTTTGGTAGTCTCATACTTAGACCTTTGACAAGTATCACATTCCCTGATGTATTTCTTAACACTATTTTTCATACCTTGCCAGTACACTACCCTGCTCAACCTCTGATAAGTTTTTTCATATCCAGAGTGTCCTCCCACAGGAGTATCATGATGCTCCGACAATAATAGTTGGGTGAGAGAAGAGGAGGGATTTATGAGGATTCTACCTTTATAATAGAAAAGCCCACTCTTTTTCTGATACTTAGCAGTATCCAGCAGGCCATCAGTCCATTTGCTGTTTAAATCAGAAAAGAAAGCATCAGTACTTACCATTTTCCTTAATAAATCAACCCAATCAGATTCCACTACTGAGATTTCCGATAGGGCAGGTGCATCAGAAGCTTCATTCCTTCTGGAGAGACTATCAGCAGCTACATTCTCCCTCCCTTTCTTGTATTCAACCTTATACTTGTAATTGCACAACTTCAATAACCAGGTGTGTTGGGCTTCAGTGTACAACCTCTGTTCCAGTAAGTACTTCAATGGCTTATGATCAGTTTTTACTATAAACTCCATTCCTAACATGTACTGTCTCCATTTTTTGTAGCTAACAATAGTCCCAACATTTTCCTTTCATATGCTGAAGCAAACTTACTGGAATTTTTCAGTTCTTGACTGATATAGGCTATGGGATGATTATCCTGCATCAATACTGCCCCAATTCTGCTGGCAGAAGCATCACATTCAATTACAAAAGGTGAAGTATAATTGGGAAGAGCTAAGACTGGTGGGTTGGTGAGGACTGTTTTTAATATTTCAAAGGCCTTCTGAGTTTCTTCATTCCAATTGAAAGCATGCTTCTTGGTGAGAGCAGTCAAAGGAGCAGCAAGGGTGCTATACCCTTTGATAAACTTCCTGTAGTACCCAGTCAGACCTAAAAATCCTCGCAATGCCTTCAAAGTTCTAGGGATTGGCCATTCCACCACAGCTTGTATTTTATTTTAATCAACAGCCACTCCTTGAGCAGACACAACATGCCCCAGATAGGCTACCTCTGTCATTCCAAATTGACATTTGCTTCTTTCAGCAAAGAGCTGGTTCTTTTTCAAAATGTCCAACACTATCCTCACATGCCCCAGATGGTCCTGCAAATCCCTGCTGTAAACAAGTATATCATCAAAAAATATCAGCACAAACTTCCTCAGATACGGTTTAAAGAGTTCATTCATCAAGGCTTGAAAGGTAGCAGGAGCATTAGTTAAACCAAAAGGCATGACTAAATACTCATAATGGCCTGTATGAGTCTTAAAAGCTGTTTTAGGTATGTCCTCTTCTTTCATCCTAATCTGATGATATCCACTTCTTAAATCCAGTTTAGAAAAAATTTGTGCCCCATATAATTCATCAATTAACTCATCAATTAAAGGTATTGGATATTTATCTTTGACTGTCTTCTGATTTAATGCCCTGTAATCCACACACAACCTCCAGGTGCCATCAGTTTTCTTTACCAAAACAACTGGAGATGCATAAGGACTCCTACTGTTCCTGATAATCCCTGTTCCCAACATTTCATCCACCATCTTTTCTATGACATTCTTTTGCTCCCAAGGATGCCTGTAGGGTCTCAAGTTGATAGGTTCAGTACCAGGGACTATTGATATCTGATGGTCATAGCTTCTCTTGGGTGGAAGACCCATTACTTCTCCAAAAACCATATCATATTCCTTACATAAAGACTGCAACTGAAGACTAGCTTCTGGATCAGGTTTAAATTCTGTCTGATGACAAATATATAAAACCCATCCCTTGGCTGACTGATATAGTGTTTTTCCATTGCCTTAGCTGAGACTATTTCCATGTCATTAGATGGTACCCCCTGTAACTCCCATGAATGGTTATCTTTGATGATTTTCACTTTTCTTTCTTTAAAGTTCACAGTTATCTCATCCAAAGTCTGCAGCCAATCTATTCCCAAAACCATTTGGCATCCCCCTATTGGTAAGACATGGAAATCAGGTACAATTTCCAATCCTTGACACTTGAAGCATACTGATCTACATAATCCTTCACTCTGTAACTTGTCATCACCAGCTATAGTCACACAAAAAGCTAACTCAGGTGTGACTATCAGCCTTGTTCTCTGCACAACCTTTGGATCAATAAAATTATAGGTAGAACCTGTATCCAGCAGCACATTAACAGGTTTCCTGTTTATCTGTCCAAGGAGCCTAATAGTCTTGGGAGATACACCTCCTTCCATAGCATTGAGTGACAGTTCATGCAAATTTTCCATTAATCCTTCCTTTGGTTTTAACAGAATTTCCTCATCCTGCTCATTCTCAGACTCCTCACACTCAATCAACATCAAGCTTTTACCCTTGCATTTATGACCTGGACTATAAGGTTCATCACATTTAAAACATAGACTCTTCCTCCTATACTCTTCCACCTGAGATGGAGACAACCTTCTTATTGGAGCAATTGTTGCAGAACTAACATCTTTACCAGTAGCTGAAACCATGGGGTTTTTTGGACTTAACACTGGAATACCAGCTGACCCCCTGTAGGGAACTATTCTGTTTAGTTTCTTCTCTGCTGCTGTAATAAATTCCCTAGCCACTGCACTTCTATAAGCTGATACCATGGTCATTGGCTTATCCAATTTGACCTTCCCTCTCAAATCTTCACGCAGACCAGACAAAAACAAACTGATTAAAGTTTTCTCAGTCTCCTCAATCAAATGAGCCAATCTAATGAAGGATTTATGGTATTCTTGTACAGTTCCAGTCTGCTTCAAGTTAGCCAGAGCAGCCAGGGGATCATCCAGATCATCAGGACCATACTGCAAGATCATCTCATCATAAAATTCAGGCCAGGTGACTGATCCTCCCTTCTGTTTTTCCAACCATCTCCACCACAACAGAGCCTCCCCTTGCAGGAAAAAAACACAGAACTCAACTCGATCTTCCACTGGAGTGTGATGGATGGTGAATACATGCTCCAGCTAGTACAACCAATTTAAGATGTCCCTGTCACCCCTGAATATTGGAATTTCCACCTTAGGATGTTTTGGAATAGGAAGGTTACCAGGTGTATTGAAGGACACTGAAGATTTCTGGTTCTTTCTCAAGAAGTAATCTGATTTTCCCCCAACCATCACTGTCTGCTTCACGTGTGGAGAGGTAGCGGACACCACCACTTTAGGACTCACCTTAGGCACCCCAGTAAGAGGAACTTCATCTCTTCCCGATTCACCAGTTTCCTTACTCACAACTCGAGGATCTTGGTACAATCTTGCGATCATTCCAATTAGTTCTTCATGTCGAAGATCCATCCTCTCTTCAAGAGAACGAAACCGATCATCAATAGACCTCATATTATCACTTACCTTCTCCTCAAGCATCCGAGTTCTTAGTGCCGTTCTTTCATCAATAGCTCTGAATCGGAAGTCATTCTGACCTTCTTTTTGAGAAGACGAGCCCTCTCCGAGAGTCTTTTCTTGGTCTAACTCCTTTGAATCCCAACCTCCGTCAAAAGACACTGATCCTCGTGGTTCAACCTTCGGAGTAAGGTCGTCGCTGTCTCCTCCTTGATCCTCAGGAAACTCTGGAACCTGGAGCTCTGATACCATTGATACGCCTTCGCCTTCTTCCAGTGCGTCAGAGATGACGGGGTGGTAGCGGTGGCGGTTCTTCGGCGGCATCTCAACCTGCAAAAGATAGAAGAAGAACAGGGAGAACAGGCAACACCAAAGGGTTTGGGGAAGATGGAGGGAAATGGCTTTATTATTCTCAGTAATCGAGCTGAACTCAGCTCTTCTTTCCCAAAATTAGGGCAAAATCAACAAGTTGCCCGAAAAATGAGAGCAGCGGCCTATTTATTCCCGCGTTTAACAAATGGGCCGGGTAAACCTGTTAACGGGTCGAGTCACAAGTCCCACCCAGACCCGACCCGTTACAGGATTTCAAATCTCAGAGAGTTAACGGGTCTGAAAACGCATCACTCAGACTCAGACTTCAGAACCCCAGCTGTTCTTCAAATATAGTACAATCAGCCCAATACAAAACTGTCCACTTACTAACTGGAACACCCTGATAGTGCGGATACACGAAATAAAACTTCCTCTCAAAGGCAGCAACTACGTTCTACAACCCTAACACCCAAAACATAGTATAAAAGTTCAAGTACACAACCCCAAAAAACAGAAAATACTTTCCTTTAAAAAAAATCACCCATACAACCCTTTCCAAAACGGAAATCTCATTAGCATGTCCAGCAGCATTGAACCCTGAATCGTGCACACAGCAGCTCCAGCATTTGCTCTTCTACCTCTTCTCCCATACTGCAGAGCCATACAGACTAAGCCTCTAGCGCCCGACCGCGTTCCTTCCCCTTGTCCAATATAAGGGGCCACTCCCCCCTTTGTACTACTGAAAAATGAGATGCCTGTCGAATCCGATTTAGCATCACCAACCGTTACAAAACCCACGCCTCATCAGTTTAGTACACCTCAGGCACTTATTTTAATGCGCAACATTGTCCATACAGGGAGAATGTTCTAAAGAGAGTCAGGTGTCACCTAGACTGCTTATCTGCCCTTTGTGAAGTTTATAGAATCGAAGGGATCTTTTTCATGCAGATCAACCTTTGGATCTTGTATATTTCTGAGTTTCTACTTTTACCCACCCCCTTTTGCAAATGGAAATGACATTCATCCTTGTTATAATTCTGCTTAATGTATCCTGAAAGGTAAAAGGTTTGATTAATTCATCCTTCTTGGAAATTTATTCATATAGAAAGTAAGTGTAGTCTTTTTACTTTACCATGGCATTCATAAAGGTGGACGTGTGTACCATGGTTCAAAAACTCGGCCGAGTTGTATCCGTCTCGGCCCACTCCGAGACGAGTCCGAGTCACGAGTCGGTCGACTCAACTCAGAGGAGACTGACTAGGCCGAGAATCGGAATTGACTCGGTCGATTCAGCATTATGATGATAATTTTGTGCCTCATCGCAATTCAATGTGGAAATAACTACATTAGCATGTATTTATGAATGTAGTTTGTTCAATTTACTATATTGTGCATGTATTTTGATATGTTTCTACCGACGACGCGTGTATTTATACTTTCGCTTTATGTTTAGTGTGCTACGTGATATATTTTGGACATGTGATACATGAATGTGGATGTCTACATTTTTTTAAGATTTATCGTGATTTTTTCAGAATTTTTTAGCTTTCTATGTAGCATTTTGCGCGTATCGCCCGATACCGATCCGAGTTACCGAGACCGATCCGTCTCAGTGCCCGTCGAGTTGGCGGCCGAGACCGCGACTGTGAACCATGGTGTGTACGGACATATGGTTATATATGTCACTGAGCCATATGTAGAAGAAAACTGAGAGCAAAATGAAAATTTACCCTTGCTTTATGTCGACAAGAATTCTTGAAGTTACCATACTCATTTTCAGCCATAAAGTGATAAATGTTGCCCTTATCTTCTTTGGTGGCTTCTTTTTGAGATGACGAACCATGGTTTATCCTTCTTTCAAACCTTCCACTTTTTTCTTATTCGTAATTATGGATGGAAGTTGCAGGTGCTCTTGCCTAACTTTGTTGTTCCCCTTGCATGATTCGTAAGTAACGATGTTCCATCTTACCGTCTTGTTCCTTTAGGGCATCATATATGAAATCACCTAGAGGGGGGGTGAATAGGTGATGGCTATATGAAATGTGGCAACAATGCGGAATTAAAAATTCTACTAACAAATTGCTCAAATTAAAAGACTAGCAATAAACACAATAAGTAGTGTCACAAATAAAGGAGTTTGAGTTTAGAGAAAATTCGAGCAAATGCAAACACAAGTATATGTTTCCGAGGTTCGAGCCACGCTCTACGTCCCCGCCTTCACACTTGAAGGATTTCCACTATTGTTGATCCCACCGGATCGCCAATACAAGGACACACTTGTCCTATCTCTTGTGATGCCGCAACATCACCCGGAGCACACTAGCTCGCTTGAGGCCGATGCCTCTACAACTTCGCTCAAGAAGAAAATGATCACACTTGATCACAAAATAGCTCACTTGCACAATCCTATAACCAATATGTAAATGTAGAAATTTGGGATTGTGTAGTGCAAAATCTAGAGAGAAGTAGAGGAATAGGCTTCAAATGGGTGTATGAAAATTTTGGTTTTGAAAATCTTTTCTAAAATGAAGACTTGAAATTCTTATGAAAATCTCTTGTAAAATGTTTAGGAATAGTTGTCTTATCATGTTGAAGTGACCCACTATTTATAGGGGTTGAAAAACTGGGTAAAACAGCAAGAGAGATTCGTTGGGGTGAGATCCCAACAAAATCTGTCAGAAAAATATAGCTGTTGGAATCTGTCAGACTTTCTGACAGCTTCCGGTCGACCGGGCCGGTCGACCGCCAACGGTCATATTTTGACCGTTGGGGGACTACGGTCGACCGCCCCGGTCGACCCGAACAAACAGAGAGCACTGTAAGTGCTCCGGTCGACCGGAGCGGTCGGCCGACGTACACATATGCACAGCGTGTACGTCGGTCGACCCGGGCGGTCGACCGGCTCCTGTCAGTTCTGAAAAATCAGAACTGCAGAAAGCCAGAACTTGGGTCTTTTGATTTTGGTCTTGTGGTTTGGGGTTTTGGACTTTGTAAAAATAGGAGTATGACCATATGTCACTACCCTAACATGTAAAAATATTTTGATAAAGTTTCTCTTGATAAAAATTTGTTTTTCTAAAAGTTGGTTTTTCCAAAAACTTAGTTATTTGTTGAGAGAGACTTGCACTTTTGTTTGTATTTGTCACTTATATTTTGTGTAGTACTTGGTATTGTATTGTGGACATATGTTTGTGTTGTGTTTTTATGGACATGTACTTGTTTACATTGGTTATGCTTTGTGGACATATGTTTCATTTCTATTTTATGACATGAGTATTTTTATCTAGCATGGATATATGTGTTGTGGATGTGTTGTGGATTATGTTGTGGATTATCACCCACCATTTTTTTTTGAGATTTGTCTATGCTTGAGCATATTTTTGTATATGCATGTGTTGAGGGGGAGCTTCATTTGAAGTCTCTACCCAAAATATTTGTAATAATTATATATGTTTTGTCATCATCAAAAAGGGGGAGATTGTTGGCCCAAAGGCCATTTAGCCCTGTATCTTGTTGGATATTTTGATGATAACAAACCATATTTAGTTATGTATTTAACAATTTTGTTTAAAAGTATTTCAGGTTAAACAGATTGATTTGACGGCTCTGATATCAAGACTCACAAGTTTGGACGCCGCTTAAAGATGTGCATTCCCAAGCTAAGCACATTAGGAAGCTTCGGGATCAAGACATTGAAAAAGTCCGAGATTTGTATTTTTACTTTTCTTTTAGACGTTTTGTCAAAACCTAGATGTTAGAAGTAGAATTATGGGATTGTCACTCACACACACACTTTAGTTTGATTCATGGCTTCAAAAACAATTTCTAATTCCAACTCAGTTTTATAGGTAACATGTTTGGAAATTTGTTTTTAGAAACTTTAAGTTTTGGAAAAACCAACTTTTAGAAAAACAAGTTTTTATCAAGAGAAACTTTATCAAAATATTTTTACATGTTAGGGTAGTGACATATGGTCATACTCCTATTTTTACAAAGTCCAAAACCCCAAACCACAAGACCAAAATCAAAAGACCCAAGTTCTGTCTTTCTGCAGTTCTGATTTTTCTGAACTGACAGGAGCCGGTCGACCGCCCGGGTCGACCGACGTACACGCTGTGCATATGTGTACGTCGGCCGACCGCTCCGGTCGACCGGAGCACTTACAGTGCTCTCTGTTTGTTCGGGTCGACCGGGGCGGTCGACCGTAGTCCCCCAACGGTCAAAAATATGACCGTTGGCGGTCGATCGGCCCGGTCGACCGGAAGCTGTCAGAAAGTCTGACAGATTCCAACAGCTATATTTTTTTTCGGTCGACCGGCCCGGTCGACCGTGCGTCGATTTCAGCCCCAAATCTGCTATTTATTTCACTCTCTCATTTCTCTCACACTCAACCGGCGATCCCCTTTCTTCCCTTTTCTCCAAAAATTCTCCCAACTCAAAATCTTTCAAATTCCTTCAAAACCCAAGTTGGATTCACTCTTTGTGGGATAGATCTTCAGTCTTAGGGCTTCCTCACCATCAGAATTTCAGAAATTTCAAGATCTAGGGTTAGGGTTTCTCATTTTCAGGTAAAAATCTATCTTTTGTTTAAATCTTCCTTTCTAGCCTTAAGAATCTAATTCTCTGTCAAAGATCTCTAGGTTTATTTTTGTCTAGATCAAGCCATATCCATCTACCCTAAAAATCAACTAAAAATCACTCTTCTCACCAAAAATGTCAAAGAGATCTAGGTCTGAGAAGGGAAAAAGCATAGTTCCCTCATCTTCCACCACTCCTACACCTAAAAGACCTTTTGTGAACGATCTTGCAGAAAATCGTTTCATACAACTTTCCAAAAAGTCTGTAATTTCGGGAAGATGTGTAATTCTAAAGGATTTTGAACACCTAGACATCCCTCGTATCCTCAAAAGAAACTCTTTGCATCATTTTATGACTATTAGGGAACCTGTCTACACATCCCTAGTTCACTATTTCTATGCTAACTATGCCTTTGAGGGAGATCGTGTTAGATCACGTGTTTTAGGGAGAGATATAGACATCCCTATAACACGATTTGCTGACTTGCTACATCTCTCCTCTGGAGGAGTGGATGTTTATACTTTTGATCTACACCACTTTGAGTATCCGGACGGTGAGTCTGCGCTCACCGCCTCCACTTTGATTCACGGGGATGACAACCCCGGTTTAGTAAGGAATGAGGAGGTCAACAAATTTACCCTCACCTCCCAAGTCCTTGCAAAATTCATTTTCTACAACATTTTACCTAAGTCCGGTGAGTATAGCAATGCTAGGGGTTCAGTTCCTCTCATACTCTATTGCCTTCTGAAAGGCATCAAGATTGATTTTCCTCACCTCATTGCTACTCACATGGCCTCTGACCATATCTGCATGTCCGGTAGGCACTTGCCTTATGGGATGCTTATTACTCATTTGCTTCAGAGATTAGGTTTTGATTTGTCCTCTGAGACTCCCTGTCAGCCCGCTATAAATTTAGATAGCGTTCTTTTGAAGAGGATGCAGGCTCAAATGCGTCGTCACGCACAAGAGCACCCTCCTGCACCTCCTGCTGATATCCCAGGGTCATCTTCGGCCCCTGGATCCTCTTCCGTCCCAGGGATTTCATCTGCATCCGTGCCATCTTTATCACCTGAGTTCCAGTCCTTCATATCTTCTGAGATTCGCTCTCAGATCCAGGAGCATCAGTCTTGGATCGAGCAGCGAGATGCAGCCTTTCGTACGGATTTGGAGCAGCGTGATGCAGCCCTTCGCGCGGAGATGGACTGCGCTTCCAGGGATTTCGCAATGACATGACTTATTTTGCGAACGCCATGAGATTCGTGAATTCGCAATTTGAGACATTATTTGCGAAATTCGATATGCTTGGTCCAGATCCCACGACCATTTCTCGTCATCTTCCATTCTCCGGTCCTCCATTTCCTATCAGAGACCCTACTGCGGCTCCACCTCCACAGCCCGGCGTTGCTGGTATCGATCCAGAGGAGGTCAGTCATGAGGATGATGATCATGATGGTGATGAGACCATGGCAGAGGGTGACGCTGAGGAGAGTTCGTCTGAGGAAGACGACGCTGAGGAAGGTTCTTCAGAGGACGATGCTGCTGGTGGTGCTGAGTGACCTGCCCCTTTTGATGATGTCAAAAGGGGGGAGAGTTATTTGTTGAGAGAGACTTGCACTTTTGTTTGTATTTGTCACTTATATTTTGTGTAGTACTTGGTATTGTATTGTGGACATATGTTTGTGTTGTGTTTTTATGGACATGTACTTGTTTACATTGGTTATGCTTTGTGGACATATGTTTCATTTCTATTTTATGACATGAGTATTTTTATCTAGCATGGATATATGTGTTGTGGATGTGTTGTGGATTATGTTGTGGATTATCACCCACCATTTTTTTTTGAGATTTGTCTATGCTTGAGCATATTTTTGTATATGCATGTGTTGAGGGGGAGCTTCATTTGAAGTCTCTACCCAAAATATTTGTAATAACTATATATGTTTTGTCATCATCAAAAAGGGGGAGATTGTTGGCCCAAAGGCCATTTAGCCCTGTATCTTGTTGGATATTTTGATGATAACAAACCATATTTAGTTATGTATTTAACAATTTTGTTTAAAAGTATTTCGGGTTAAACAGGTTGATTTGACGGCTCCGATATCAAGACTCACAAGCTTGGACGCCGCTTAAAGATGTACGACCGTTGGGGGACTACGGTCGACCGCCCCGGTCGACCCGAACAAACAGAGAGCACTGTAAGTGCTCCGGTCGACCGGAGCGGTCGGCCGACGTACACATATGCACAGCGTGTACGTCGGTCGACCCGGGCGGTCGACCGGCTCCTGTCAGTTTTGAAAAATCAGAATTGCAGAAAGCCAGAACTTGAGTCTTTTGATTTTGGTCTTGTGGTTTGGGGTTTTGGACTTTGTAAAAATAGGAGTATGACCATATGTCACTACCCTAACATGTAAAAATATTTTGATAAAGTTTCTCTTGATAAAAACTTGTTTTTCTAAAAGTTGGTTTTTCCAAAAACTTAAAGTTTCTAAAAACAAATTTCCAAACATGTTACCTATAAAACTGAGTTGGAATTAGAAATTGTTTTTGAAGCCATGAATCAAACTATCCTTTATTTGTGAGTGACAATCCCATAATTCTACTTCTAACATCTAGGTTTTGACAAAACGTCTAAAAGAAAAGTAAAAATACAAATCTCGGACTTTTTCAATGTCTTGATCCCGAATCTTCCTAATGTGCTTAGCTTGGGAATGCACATCTTTAAGCGGCGTCCAAACTTGTGAGTCTTGATATCGGAGCCGTCAAATCAACCTGTTTAACTTGAAATACTTTTAAACAAAATTGTTAAATACATAACTAAATATAGTTTGTTATCATCAAAATATCCAACAAGATACAGGGCTAAATGGCCTTTGGGCCAACAATATATGTATAGCTATGATGTCCTTGCTCCTAATTATTGCTGAAGATTAGGATCCTTAATCAACTGCAAACGATGTCTTTTCTGCTAGTTACATTTTCCAAATCCGCTTATCGTTGACTGTTTTAGACATGCAAATCCTCCCTCCCTCTACTAATTAGTCAAGCGGGTGCTGAACGGCTCGCTGAATGCCAAAAGACAACTCATGTGGTGATGCAGGCACTGTAGGCAGCCCTTGAAAATTTGTGCAATGCTAGAAAATTGAATACATAATGGCGATATATTGACTTGTTTATGATGCACGGATGCAATGGAATACTACATAATACGTTTGTAAGCAAAACGTAAAGAAATTAGTTAAAATCTAATCCTGGCATGCGGGTGACTTCATTCGACAAAAAAATCGTAATAACTGATAGGTTGATCTCTATAACTTACATCACAGCATCACTGCTTAGATTTTGTCTTCTAAGAACCGATTTTATTTTACTCTTTGATGTCTTCTAACACTTCAATACCTTATTTTCTCCGTCAGTTTTTAATTTATTTTAACGGGAATTTGATGACTGCCGTTTCATTCTGTTGCTGCATAGTAATATCAACCGAAGCTCGGAACATTCTCTTGAGACAAATCTATAACAAAGCTGAAGAGAAGGTGAACACTCTATTTAAATATAGTATCAATTAAATTCAACTGATCAATGTTAATTTCAACCCTCTTGCATCTTCATCTTTGCAGTTGAGACCAAAGAGGGATGCCTCCGATCATCTGCCCCCAGATCATGGATGCAAGCGGCCCAGAGGTGCCTTTGCTGATGGTCCTATTTAGTGTACTGTGATTGGAGTGATCGGAGTGTTGTTGTTGTTTCTATGTTTGTTCTCCATTGTTCTTCATATAGTGAGCACTTCCGTATGAGCAATATGTATGTCTATAGCAGATAAATTGGAATAAACATTTATTCAATCTACTCTTGTTTGGTGGATACTGTGTTAAAATCTTGCCTTCTTCAAACAGATGATTGGCTGATTGCAACTCCTTGTTTGCAAGGCTAACAGACAAATGTGACTGCAAAAGCATCCTTATTTTCTTGGTTCATGTGTTCAAGGTTGGATATCTCTATAACCTAGTTAAGACATTTATTTCCTTGTCACTGTGTACTGTTAATGATAGAAATCCAATAGTTTTCTCGGGAAATAGAGTGTGAGATTTTACATGGTGATGGTGATATCCAAGCCATACGCTGAGATGGGGTTTGAGGCCTTCAGTTCTGCAAGGTATCTCACTGTATCTCTACCTGAATTGCACTCATTGCATGCTGACAGTTCTCTTTCTAAAATACAAAACGCGAGTAGTTATTCTTGACAATTGAGAACCGAGAACGGCAAGGTTTTCGAGTGGAAAGCCCTCCAATCTTGCTTGCTTGGTTCTCTCATCATCTACTACAAATGGTGTTTGTAATAATAGATTCTAGCACGCGTAGCATATGCTTATTTTTTGCGAGGAAGGAGAAACGATATATGTTAGTATTTTGAAGGTCGATGATCGACTCGTATGGAGTGCTCGTGTTAGAGACTGATGATGGGATCACAAATGTTGAAGATGAAACCATGTTGAGCTTTTTAACAAACTGACTGATCATGAACTCGCATTGAAATACTAGTGTCAAAGACTAAGGGTCTGTTTGGTTGTCGTAATTGGCCGTAATTCGTAAGTTGTAATTGGTAAAGTCTTTTACATTTGTAAATAAATTACATGCATGTAAGCTTTATGGTGTTTGGTTGGTAATATAAAGTTGTAAGTGGAAAAGTGTATTGTGCTTGACGGTGTTTGGTTGTCGTAATGTGTAAGTTGTAAGTGAAAAAGTTGATCACAAAATTAACTATTTGGTGATTTAAAAAGTTTTAATATTGCAAATAAATATTAAAAATGCTAAATATTAAAAAATTTTAATATTAATATAAAAAAATAATACAAATTTGCATGACCACAAAATTAACTGTAACTGGGCTGTAAGTGAGTGATAATTGGGTTGCAAGTGAGAGATAATTGGGTTGTGTAAGTCTTTTACGAATTACGGTCCAAACAAACGCCGTAGTTGTAACTGGGTTGTAAGTCATTTACGAATTACGGACTTTTACGCGAAACAAACGGCCCCTAATACTAGGCCATGTGGAGCATATTCATGATAGGTGCTGATGAATCATTTACATGGACTATCAAATGAAGATGAAGATCTTTATGCAAGTAATTTTAGGAAAGATGATACAGCAGGAAGGTTTTATTGGAGGAAAATATTTAAGAATATGATCTAGTTTATGAGTAGGAGATCATGAGAATTTTTTTAGCAAAAAAGTTTATTTATTTATTTATCTTTTTTTACTTTGGAAGAGGATCTAGCTATATTATATACCATATTAACAATCGAGAAGAGTAAGAATGTTTAGCAGGAAAGCCTCCAATAGTCCAATGTTTACTTCATTCATTCATCACAAAAGGTGCGTATATAAATGTTATAATGTGCTAATGTGACATGTCATAATAGCACGCGCAACAATTGCTTATTCTACATGAAGGGCGTATTTGGTTGCAAGGAAGTGGACAGAAGTAAGAAAATGGGGAAGTATAATTGATTACTTTCCTATCTATTCAAACATCAGAAAAGAAAATTAAGAAAACTCTTTTTCCTTTTTTCTTTTTCCTTTTACACAATCACTTCCTCAGTTCCAGGGTGCTACAGTTAATTTTGTGGTGATGTAAATCTCATTTGTAATAAGTTGTAACTCAAAACAGTTAATTTTGTGATTATATAAATCTCACTTGCATTCTAATTACAATCTAATTTTTATTTTTCTTAATTAATTTTTATTTTAATATTATTTTACGGTCAACTTTTCCACTTTCACTTTCATATTATCATACAAACACCGGAAAAGACATAACATTATCTAAACCACACTTTCTAACAACATCCAAACACAGGAAAACTAACTAACTAATTCCCAAGCTCCAAATCACCTTCCTTTTTCTATACTCTTTCTGAGCCTAACATAAATGTGGACTCTGCTACTCGGTTGCATGATTGCTCCACATCCTGTGCCAATTTGAGTACCCTATCAAACATGATCCTACCATAACCACAACCTCAGCCCAATTTGCACATATTGAATTGGTGATTTTGTGGAACCTTGAACTTATCTGTATTGTTGCAACTTGTGAATTCTGATCCATGAAACTTTTTGTCTGTTCAAACATATCGGTAAATCGGCAACAGAAAATGTGACCGCTCTATTGACTAAGTGATAATGTCTGTATAGTTACTCAGACTGTGTCGCATGAGTCATGTGCTTTGTCATTAGAGTGCACTTTTGTTTCTTTATTCCTGATTCATTTCTTGATATTTGTTAAACCTTTGGTGTGAACGTAACATGTAGACTGCTCTTGTGGTTCGTCATTCTGGATTCATTTCATCTTCTTTGTCAAATTTCTGATGTGAACATGACATGTAGACTGCACTTCTGTTTCCTTGTTCCACGCAGGAGCGACTCAATTTTTAGGGAGGCCTTAGGCGAAAATTTCAAGTAGGCCCTTATAAAATATACTTAAAAAAAGTAATTAATATTAACTAATATTTTATTTAATCAATATTTTATTGAAAAACAATTCTTCTAGTTTTTTGAGATGCAACATTTTTAATCAAGATTTTGTATCAAGTTTTGCTAACGTATTTTTTTTTTCTATAGAGCAGTTGCAGGCCCTGTCGTCAGTCTGAGGCCTGAGCCACGGAGGTGGTGAAGAGCAAGGCTGCATAGAGAGAGAGTTTTAATTTTGAAAAATTCTCTAATTATAATTAAATAGCTAGGGAGGGTAGAAAAGACAGCTGAGGAAGTGGAAGAAACTTCTCTTTAATTATAATTAAATAGTTATAGGGAGTGAATGATATTAGCTTGGGAAAGTGGAAGAGACTCATGCTGACAGGATTCGAACTCACGCAGGTAAAGCGCACACAATTTCTAGTCATGTTCGATAACCACTACGGCACGCCCAGTTGAACGAACAAAAAACATTTTCTATATTTTATATTTCTTATTTTAGTTAAATACTAATTTACAATATAATTTTGGAGGCCCTATTATATTTGGGGGCCCTAGGCGACTGCCTCATTCGTCTAGAGGTTGAGCCGCCCCTACTTCCACAATTTGCAGCACACTGTTATACCTCTCCAGCACCTCGTAAGCTTTGGTCTCAATCTCGTTAGCCGGGCATTTGAGGTTCAGGTGATCTTGGTTGCTGCTGGTGTTATTTTCTTCTTGTGCATAATGTAAAGTTTCTTGGTTCGTTTACCAGCTACACTGAACTATTGCTGTTATGCTCTGCAGGCTGATGTTTTTGCAAAGAAACTTGGTTATTCCAAAGAACTTCGTGCAGGCCTTGTGAAAGTGCAGGTAACAATGCAATTTTATGTTCATAATGCATTTTATACGTTAACGTAAATTCCTAGCCATCTTGGCACATCAGTTACTGGATCAGCTGTCATTAGTTACAATATTCATACTTTGACAATGCACACTGGGCAACTTTCATTACTGAAGGTGGACCACAATTGACAGCATCAGGTCACCTATCTTGTGGTTTTTGTGGGAGTTCGAATTTGCCAGTGGGTGACATTTGGCTTTCCTCTTGGTCTTCTTTGCTAAGTGCACTAAATGAACCGACAAGCTTTCTTATTCTCCATATGAGAGAGAGCACAATAAATACTCCTTTGCTGATGGTCATTGTTCGCATAAGCTGATCTTTTTTTGCTAACTTTAATATTTACGCTTAACCGGCGGGTTAGCTCGTTGGTAACGCCCCTCTTCCAAGGTTGAGGTTTCAAGTTCAATCTTCGCAGATGCCGAACCGGGGATATAACTTAGTTAATTAGTGATGGTAGCGTGTGTATAAGTTGGAGCAATATTTAAAATAACGATAACGTAATGATAACGTTTTTCTTTTGTTATGTTATTATAACGTAACACATAACGTAGGTTACGCGATTTAATATTTATTTAATAAAAATAAATATATATACTATATTTAAGAATTTTTATAAATAGGAAAATAGTTTTAATTTTTTTTAAAACATATCAAAATAATATAAAACACATTTAGCAACAATTTTTAGCGAGTATCACAATAATTTTTCACATTCGCAAGTTATAATAAGTTCGCAAGTATAACAAATTTCATAATAAGTTTGCAAACATAACAAACTATAACAAGCATTATAATTGAATTATAACAAGTAAGATAACAAACATGATATTTTTAGCAATTATCTTTTGATAATACTATTTCAGCTAATATTTTTAGTAATTATCTCTCTCTGCCCTCTGCCCCTAGCTATTTCACTCTCTGCTCTCTCCTTTCGATCTTTCTCTGCTCTCTCTCTCCCCTTACCGATCTTTCTCTCTGCCCCCCTGGGAGAGAGCAGAGAGAGATCGGAGAGAGAGAAAGCCAAAGAGATAGAGAGAAGGTTTACATGTGCTTGAAGACGACGCCGACGCGAACCAGCACGACAGAGAACTACTAGAGATAGGTCTTATTCTTCTTTCTTCTTTTTTCTCGGCGCCGGCGACGAGGTTGTAGAGATGGCGATAAGGTTCATAGAGGATTTTTTGGACCTAGACTGAGCGATTTTTTTTTTTTTTTTTTTTGTTGGGGGGGGGGGGGGGGGGGTGAGTTGGTTATAAAAAGTCGACTTGCACCGTAACATAAGTTACAGTACGTTACGTTAATAACGTAACGTAACGAATGTTACATGCAAAATAACTATAGTCATGAAACTTTGTGTTTTTAACCCTGTTACGTAATGATTGGTCGGCGTTAGGTTATATAACGAGTTATATAACAGGTTTTTTTAGAACACTGAGCTGGAGAATGACCTCCATCATGTTTCTCCCAAAAAAAACAAAAAAAAAAAAAAAAGAAAAAGTAAAAGAAAACTTTAATGTTGATGTGGTCGCTGCTGGTATCTCACAGAAAGTGGTGGTTTCAAGTTGGTGAATCTTGAATGGTTCATGTGTAGTAGGGTGATAAGGTTGCAATAGATCTGAATGGCAGACTAGTTTTGAATGGAAAAACACTTTCATCCCATTTTTTAACCTTTTGATAGTATTGAACCAAAGTCACACACTCCAGGCCTATATGACTCTATTCATTCTCTTGAATTGATGCAATTTTGGCTGTCTGAGCTCTTCAGTGCGGCCTGGTAACAATCTTTGCCGATAGTTCAAAACACTTTTTACTCTGGATGTTTGCGTGCATGTCGTGCGCGCGCCCGTGTGTATAGGTTTTTGGGGGTGGCGGCGGCCATTCTTAATGTATCCTGTCGCTGCTATTTCTGATGTTTCACTGTTGTATGCCCCATGGTCGGGATGCTCTATGAAAATGAACGGGAACTGAGGTACAAGTTTTCCCTTTGTTTTATTTTGCAATCAAGTGGCCAATAAATTGCAAAATGCTTCTCTTATTTCATCTTCTTCTCACAAATTGTTTGAACGCTTGATCCGAAGCAAGCAAAAGTATCCAATGCTTTCTTCTCTGTCCACCACCGGCGGCCTTCCTTCCAACCCGCAGACTCTGTTGCTCTCTTCGACTGATTCTGTCAATCTTTTCCAGCTCCTGTGCTGCCCGAAGGGACCTTAACCTTACGCCTATGTTCAAGCAGCAAATCTCAAAATCTGGGCTCATCAACTCCAAACCTCTTTTTGGCCAATTCCTTCTTGATGTCTGCTCAAAATGTGGCCACTTTAGCTATGCTCACAAGATGTTCGATCAAATGCCTGATAGAGACATTGTCTCTTGGACCTCCTTAATCTCTGGCTACCGCTGTAATGGCTTGCCTAATGCTGCTTTCTCTGTCTTCTTGGATTTACTCTTGCATATCTGCCCCGAATGAATTTACCATCGCCGCTGCTCTGAAAGCCTGTGCTTTGCTAGGTAACGAGAAGATGGGCCGGGCATTGCATGGCTACAGTATAGCAATGGGTTCTCTGGTGATGTTTTCGTCTCCAACTCTTTGATTGACATATACAACATGATCTCGTGCTTCGCTTTCGCCAAGAATGACCGTGGAATTCAATGATCCAAGCGCACAGAATCCATGGCAATGGTCACTCAGCTCTACGAGCATTCAATCAGCTAAAGAAACAACATATGCATGCTCCAAACACCACAACATTTGTCAGTGTCATCTCAGCTTGCAGTCACTCAGGAATAACAAAGGAAGGCTACCAATGCTTCGAGAGCATTGAGCCAAGTCTGGCAAGCTCGAAGAAGCCGAGAATTTCATCGAACGGATGCCCGTCGAGCCAAATTGTTGGTTACAAGTCAATATTTTCTTAATTTTAAAACATGCAACAATTTTATTTGTAAATCTGTAACCAATTTGAATAATTGTCCTAAGTATACAAGTAATATAAAAGAATTAAAAAGAAAGAAAATTGCTGGTCTGGGGTGACAGTCGTGCAGAAGCACTATCCTAGATGATAGATGGCGCTTCCTCGTCCGGATTTTAGAATGACCTCCTCTCCTAGCGGTGAAATTTTCCCCGGAAGATCACCAACACCCAGCCCCGGACGAAGAGCTAGGCCTCTGCTCAAATGGAAATGCGTTGCCCGTATGTAAAAGAATTCTTCAGAGAGATCACCAAAAACCGAACAAGAATTTTGTTAGAAAGAATTGAGAGGAGGGAGGCAGAATTCTTTAGATTTTTTTTTGCAGGTAACTGATTGAACTGCGAGAAGTTATTTATAGATTCTCGGAGCTCAGCAGTTGTAACAGACACGCTCCAAATCTGCATACGATCATGCAGTTCGCGAGCAGATCTGAAGAGTGGGCCAAAACCGATTACAAAATCCGAGAGAATCAAAAAAGAATTTTAAATAAAAATTAAATAGAAAAATCGGAAAAGAAAGTTTCAACTTCAAAAGCCCCCCCTTTGAATCGAAGGGCATTCGTGTCCACAGGTCGCGGGCACGCGGCCACCCAAAACCGGTCCGGTCCGGCGTGTGTGCACGCGTGTGGGAATGTGGTTCATGGCCCAACACTCATAACAATAGACATGGGAGGAGTTGATATATATACTATCAAACCTCTCATCTCCTAACCAAATGTGGGACTAAAACTAAAGTCAAATAAGAGGAAACGCAAGTTTTCCCTCCAACTCAAAACACATCCAACAAGTCTGGCTGCGTGGTGGTCGCTTTTGGGCGCTTGTGGTGTTTCCGGCAATGTTGAGGTCGCGGGAAGAGCTGCGGAGAAGCTGGCTGGTTCGGTGTTGTTTGGAGAGTGGCGTTGTCGAGCGTCTGTGCATCGTTTGGGAGATGGGAGGAAGGAGGCAGGATGGATGGAGCTCAGTTGAGGGGAAGCTTTAGGTTTGTTGTGGGGGATACAAGGCATCCTGAAACTCACAGGATTTATGGAGCGTGGAAGATTATTATCAACGAGCATGCATAGCTTGGATGCTGCCTGTTACTTGAGATGTGTGTTTGGACGTCTTGTATGGTTAAATCTTTTTCAACTAGTGTTCGAATATAAATTTGGAGAAGATCTTAATGTTCTCTTTTGTATCGCATTCACTAAAATCCAATATATTAAATATGGACATCAAATATGAGTTCATTTTCCAGCACAAATATATCATCATATCTGATATTTAAGATCCGACTTAATGATAAAATGGAGAGTTTGGTTAGAAAAGGTTTACCACCAAGCTATGCATTTTACTAGGAAAAATAACTGAATATGAAGAGAAAATTTGTGAATTTTAAAATAGTATCATAACTCAAGTAGTGGATACAGTACAATACAATACGTATATATGGATGGATACACAAATTTTGAAAGAAGCTATTGCTATGGACATGCCATGGATACGGCGGTTAAATAACAATAGTTATATGTAATTATATTTATTTAATAATTTAGTCATAGCACAAAGTGGAATTTAGAATAAGTTTAAAGAGAACAATGCATAAAGTTAATGGGTTGTGATTCCTTTAATTTATTTCACTTATATTAAGTTCATTAGATGGAATTACCCCTTGATGATGTTTCCATACTAATATGTATTTTAGTGATTGTGTCTCCAATAAATCAAGAATGGGTTATCTTTTAAATTGAGGTTCTCATCTCTACTATGAGAGAGAGAGAGAGAGAGAGAGAGAGAGAGAGAGAGAGAGAGAGAGAGAGATGCATATGCATAATTTTGTTATTATTTTTTCTATTGATTTTTTATTGCAATATTAGATACTCCAACAATGCAAAAGCTTATATGCACAAAGGACAAAATTATTATTTGCTTATAAGAACTTGTAGAGAAATCAATGATAAAAATGAAGCAAAAACATGTGTGAAATAGCTCACATGCTTATTAAACATTATAAAAAATTATATATTTTCATTTTAAGTATACACGTAATTGCATATGCAAAACAACCAGTAGAAAAATAATCTTAGCGTTCACAAATTTATTAAAAAAAAATTAATCCAAAGGGCTAAATTTGTTGTGTTTTGATTTGTGAGGCCTCGTTGCTGTTCCTGGCACCATGAGATTTGATAGCGAAATTTTAACTTTAAGAATTTAATTTCCTTCCCCTTTAATTTTTCTTTTCTCAGTTTTGTTCAGTTTGTTTTTCCCAACTATTAGGTGTTGTTGGGGTTTGCGACAATTTAACCACCATTTCCAATAAAGTATTCTCACTATTAAAATATTCAAAGATGTTACTTTGTATGATTAATTGTTGGAAGAGTGCTGAAATAAAATTTAAAGCAAGAGATATGTCAGTCAAACACTCGAATCGAGCTCCAATAAATTATTGAACTAATTGTGGGAGAATTGCGAAGGAGAAAGACGACACATGCGAATATGAACGCCACTCAAAACTGCAGTCCATTGCGATGGTGACATAAAAACAAACATTACATAGGTTAACCGTCATAAAAGATTTATGCCGTATTCTGTCATCTTGAATGAAATCATACCATCCAAAACTTATCCATTTCTTTGATATTTCAAGTTTTATCCCCACTAATGGCAGGGAAAATTGTTTATTCCCCCAATATTTGCGAGAGAGTTACCAGGATTCAACAACAAAAACATTTTGTCAAGACGTTAGGGTTATCAATGACAACACGTGACTCCTGTGAAACATATCACCTATATGAAAGAAATTGCGCCATGCATCAAGGAAGGTAGGAAGTATGGGACTCATGCAACACGTGATTCATATGGTCAAAGAAACTCCTCATGAAATCATTAAATCCTAAAAGATAGGACACATAGACGGTAATTTTTGTAATCATGTAAAAGAAATATGGGAAAATTAAGATTAGAATGCAAATGAAATTTATATGATCACAAAATTAACTGTTTTGTGCTACAACTTATTACAAATGAGATTTACATGACCATAAAATTAACTATAGCACCCTAAAAATAGTTGTGTAAAAGAGAAAAAGAATCTCATTTTCTTTTTCTGGTGTTTGGATAGATAAGAAAGTGAGAAATAACACTTCCCCATTTTCTTACTTTCGCCCACTTCCTTGAATCCAAACAGCTCTTTAATTGCGATTATGGTGGTCCTCGATCTCATTCTGCACCCTTTCACAATATCACTCACTGTCAGCAGAGCGAAGGTCCCAAAAGACAATGGTTGCAATTGCATCGTCCCCTTCTCCTCTCACAAAGACTGTAGCCATCAAAGAAAACCTCCTATCTTCACCTTTACTGTCTTTTCCACCTCTCTCTTCTTTCTCTGTTCTCCCTCAGTCTCTGTCTCCTTCTTTTATCATTTGCCTTTCACCTGCTGATTTGCCCAACTTAACAAGCAATGCCATTATTCCCCCCACCCTTTTCAACAAAAGACTACCCACATGGCCTGCCTCAACTTTGAGATGAAGACCCCCATGAATTCATTTCACTCTCTCTTCAAACTATGATCAACGTGTTAGGATTTTGTTTTATTTTTAAAAGGAGATAATGGTACAAGAAGATCCAATCGAGTTGAATAAGATGTTGGCTTGAAACAAAAGAAACAAATCAAGTTGGTGCAGATTAGTTGACTTATAAATTGTATAAGTCGACTAATGCACAAGACCAGTCGATTATATAGTTGACTTGGCAGATACAGAGGCATAAATAAAGAGGAAGCATTATACAATAGTCGACTATATAGATTATAAGTCGACTTATGATAGAGATTAGTCGACTAATCCCCATAATAAATCGATTAATCAAGACGTTTCTGAAGCAGAATCATTTTCCTTTCCAGGCGCAGATTTTCTTTTCTGATGAAGTACGAATATGATCCAATTCCTATTCAATGGAGTCTTGTTTCTAAAGATTAAAAGGTTTTGAATTCTTCTAGATCTAGGAGGTCAACTCCTAAGGATTGATCAAGATTCTTCAAGCATCTAACAGCTAAGATCATCTCATAGTCCAAATAGGAATTGTTTTGTCAAATTCTATAAATAAAAGGTTGTAACTCAGCATTGTAATTGTCTCGATTAAGAAGAAAATCTCAAGTTAAAGAGATCAGAGATAGCCAAGAAAGAGATAAGCAAAGTGAAGACGCATAGAGAGAAAGTATACTCTTATAATTTAGGTCTATATTCAAGGAAATGGTGAATACTCTTGCGGGATCAAGAGGATGTTAGATCTTATTGTATTAAGTTTATTAATAAAGCTCTTTCAAGTTCTCTCCACGTGAACATAGGTCAAGTTTAGGCTGAACCACGTTAAATTTTCGTGTTGTTTCTTGTTACTTTTTTGTCTAGGTATTGTTAGTTTACTTTACAACAGTTTTCTTTTGCAAGTATCATCATATTACTAAGTTCCGTAAACGTCAATCTCGGGAGTAACAATTGGCATCATAACACTGATTTATTACAACACAGTGTTCCTTGAGAGCTTCTCTAGGTTCATTTTCAGATGCTACAATTCCCTTTCACGGTTCAGTCCCCTCACGTTTAATAGACTCAGGATCAAGTGACTGTAGTTGTTTAATTTCATGCATGCCCAAGTTGATTTCCAGGTCTGTCTGCATTTCTCTTCAAAAAGAATGTTGGTTTGCATCCATTTTTGTTTACCACAAGCTTCATTGTAATTTATCAAGACTTGTTGCAGCTTGCAGGTACAACCTCACTCCTTTTGTTGCAGTTTCTGTTGTTGGAATTCAAGCATCCGTAGGTTCAACTAAACTAGTTGGAGCTATCTAGTTGTTTGGAGACCATCTCCATGAGAGTTACACAAGTAACTTGCATGAAAGGGGAAAACATATATAAACTATATATAATTGCAGGGAGTTAGTTGTGAAATTTAGGTAACAGGATTTTAAACAAGGACAGGACTAATTAATCAATCAAACTTCCAACACAAAAATTCAAACAACCATCAATATCTCTCTTATTCTAATATATGATGTGATTACTGACTGAGCTTTTGTACCTAATACATTTATTTACACCAAAATTTGAGTCTGAATATTAACTTCTGCCTTTGAATAAAGAATTATAGGTCACAGGGAATTTATTTGTTAATCCTCTCACTGATAATGTATATAATGTGGTTCCTCAAATCTAGGTGCAACGCAGCTCTCAAAATAACTTGAAGAATGAAAACTAATACTTGTTTGGGCAACTTCACAATAAAAATACAGTGGAATAAGAGTACCAGGTAAAAAATAACTCATTAATTATTTACATTTGACAGATAAGAAAATTATTTGCATCATCAGATACCTTTAATTTCTCATTAGAGAGTTAGTTAACCACAGAAAACAACAGAAGAATAAAACGGCAAGGAGCACACATGGAGAAGAGGAACTAGAATTTACAAAGTCTGTCATTTAAAAATAACACCACCAACATGTGCTAGGATGAGGAATCAAAATGCTAGAAGGACAAGATCTATATGCTGCAATTTGGAACACATTGCTGTAGATTATCATTGAATATAATCAATAATAATTTTATATGATACAAGACACTAAAAAAAAAACATAAATTCCCAGCGTTGCAAGGAGACTGACAAAATATAACACCAAAATGCCGAAGATTAAGAAATATTTCGACACTACAAACACGAATTGTTGCACCCAAAATTTTCTGTCATCTCCACCCTGTTTGATGGTTACTTCTGCCGAAAACCCCCTCTTCCCTTGGATTGAACCTATCGGACTTGCCAGCCGAATCTCGCCCCAGTTTGCACTCCTGCAGCAGAATTAGAAACAGAAGTGTTGATCAAGAACCGAACAACCTTCTTAGAATGTGATTTCATTTGCTAAGCAAATGATTAATTCATTACTGAAAAACGAATGGCATAATTTTATCAATCCTTTTATGGAGCTTTCCCATTTTCATACTTTAGAGCTGTGCTTCATTGAGGACCCATATAATGTTTGGAAAAGAATTGAATGATGACAAACCAGTTGGTTGCTATACAGCATAACTAGAGGATAGTTTGGCTTTTACCCTCGGAACAACAAGTCTTCAACTTCAAGCATGTGGATGACATGCCCCATTTTAGGCCGTTTCTCTGCATCAGGATCAACACAACGGAGGGCCACAAGAAGTGCCCGTTTGAGTGCCTTTGGCGAAGGCTTCTCTGGGATCTTGGGATCTACTACTTGCTCAGACTTCCGATCTCCCACCATGGTTTTTAACCATTCAACCAAATTCACCTAGAGAATAATTAGACAATTAAAGCTCACTGATTAATTCCTAGAAACAAAAAGATGAAGAGGTGACATGATGAAAGAGGGCTACATCTCCCAGTGGTTTTGTGTAGTCTACTGGGGTTCTCCCGGATATGATCTCCATGATAAGTACTCCGAAGCTGTAAACATCGCTTCTCTCATTCAACATTCCAGTGCTAGCATATTCAGGAGCCACATAGCTGCAATGAGGAAATAGGATCCAATGACCATAAAATTCACTGTTCACCAACAAAATAACGGTCATGAAGAATTTTGGCATGGGTTGAAGAACTAACCCAAATGTCCCCATGACACGAGTCGTCACATAGGTCCTCTCGGAGCAGAGGAGCTTCGCTAGACCAAAGTCAGATACCTTTGCATTCCACTGCTGGTCAAGTAGTATGTTGCCCGATTTCACATCACGGTGAACAACCTTTGGTTCCAAGCCCTCATGAAGATATGCTAGCCTGTGAGCAATGGAATGAAGTTTTGTGATTTAACCTTCAAAACTTGACAGCAATTCTATACCATGTAAAAATGCAGAATGTAGCATATGGAGGATAACCGACATTAATTTCAGTGATATAATTCTCCTCTCCTCCTCACATACTCAAACTTCAAAGAAAATAAACGCATCTAAAAAATCAAAAGTGGAACTTTATCTCCCAAGACATAAAGCTGAGTGAAAAATTAAACAGGCATTGTGTCCACATTGTTACAGCCCATCAATTTCAATAAGCAGTTCCATGAATTTTACTCCAAAGAACTCTAAAAGGAAAATAATTCTTTCAGGGAAAAAAAAAAAGATATTAAGGGCAGAAATGCATTATTATTACCCTTTCGCAGTTCCGAGAATTATGTTCATCCTGATATCCCAAGTGAGTGGGCTCACTTCCCCACATCTCCATGAAGCCACTGATCCAAATTCCCATTGTTGACATACTCATACACAAGCATCCTAATTGCAAATTCAGATATTGTAAAATCAGTAAATTTTTTCCCTAAAAAGAAGACATTTTGAAGCTAGAACTTTGACAAACAACTGAAATTACCTGTGAACTCCTTCAACACAATAACCAAGCAATCTGACCAAATTCTTGTGCCTCACTCGCCCAATCGCTTCCACCTCCACTTCGAACTCCTTCTCCGCTTGTCCCCTATACAAACAAAATCCATTGTTTTTAAACCCAAAAAAAAAATTTTAAAAAAAAAAAACCCAAAAAAGAAAAGAATTTAAACCTATTATTCAAAAGATTCTTGACAGCAACCAGCGTGCGATCGCACATAACACCACGATAAACGATCCCGTAACCCCCTTCGCCGATCACATTCTCGTCGGCGAACCGATCCGTGGCCACCTCGAGCTCCCTCAGCGTGTACGACTGGCCCCATCCCAGATGCGAGACCTCGGGGGGCCACCCGAACGACTTCCTCGGCGACGCCTTGCTCTCCCCGCTCGTGTTCGAGGCCGAGGCCGAGGACGGCGGAAGAGGCAGCCTGTACTGCTCGCTGGCTACGGCGGCGACCCTGTGCTCTGCCTTGGCGTTCGAAGGCGGCGAGATGGCGAGGATCTCTTTGGAGACTTGGGGGGTGTCATCGTCAAGGAGGAGCTTGAGGGTTTGCGAGAGGAAGGGATGGGGGAGGGCGGCATGGGACCGCCGCGGCGGCAGCGGCGGCGGATGGAGGTGAGGCAGAGGGAGAGGAGGAAGAGAAGGAGGGCGGCGGCGCCGATGAAGATTCCGATGACGACCCATAGCTTGAGGCGGAAGATGGAGGTCTGCTTCGAGAGCTGGCTGTTGAGGAACGCACCGTTCCAAAATGACATTTTTATTTTTTTTTTTTTCTTTTTCTGGTAAAATATTAGAGATTTGAGCAGGGAAAGTGAGGAGGCAAGATGCAGGGGATTAAATCTCTAGAGAGTGAAGTGGAAGAAGAAGACAGACTTGGAGACTGCGGGTAGCTTTCTTTAACTGCAATTTTAAAAATTTGTTCATGGTGAGGTTTTCTAATTTCTGCAGATTGAAGGACTGTGGGAATCTCTATGCATGAACCCCAATAACCGAACCCAAGAAAAAACACACGCTCCTTTGACTGCATGAAACAAAGCGGACATGCAGCAGTACAAATAGAGACCACATTATGGGACCCACATACCCCTGAACTGTAGCTGGCATTCAAACTGGGTGTTTTCTTGGGTGCACTCCGAAGTCCCCAAAGCCATTTAGTATTACAGTCTCGTTGGAGTGCCGGCCGGGAGGGGGAGGGGGTGTGACGTCGACGCGTGTGTACTGGCCTCGGACAGCCGTGGCCAAACTTAAAATTTCCAGTGCGCCCAGCTGATGTGGACCGTAGACCCATAGTGCAGGGTCACGCATACCAGAAACTGACATGTGAGGCCCACAGTGAAAAGGGTAAAAAATACGTACATGCAAACTGAAGATGGGAAACAAATGAGTGCGGGTGCCGACACCGAGGAAATTAAGCAAGACACGGCCCCCACCAAATTTGATAAAATCACCCACTAATATTTCAAAAATACCCATCATCTTTCTTTCCCTCTCATTCATGTTTGCCGCCCACTTCCTCTACGTCGTTCCTCCTTCTTCCTTGACCATCTTCTCCCCCCCCCCCACCGCCCCGACACACACACGACCCTCTCTCTATCCGTCACCATCCCCCCCCCCCTCCCTTCCTCCCTTTCTCCTCGCTGCCAGGGAGAGGGAGAGGGAGAGGGAGGAGGGCGAGGGCGAGGAGAGACCCCCTCCCTCTTCCACTGCCATCCCCTTACCCCCTCTTCCCCTTCAACGTTGTGCCCCTCCAACATCATTCCCCTCCACTCGCTGGCGGCGCACATTTCTATTCGGCCCTGAATGACTGAACGGTTGGGTGTTTGTTCAGCCATTCATGGCCGAACAGTACTGTAAATGTTCAGCCATGGCTAGCAATGGGGGAGGGAGGAGAGCGAGGAGAGATCCCATCCCCCCTCCACCGCCATCCCCACCCCTCTTCCCCTCCAATGTCGTTCCCCGCCACTCGCCGGCAGCATACATTTCTAGTCGACCCTGAATAGCTGAATAGTTAGGTGTTTGTTCGGCCATTCATGGCAGAATAATACTGTAACTGTTAGGCTATGGCTAGCAATGGGTAGGAAGGAGGGTAATAGCGAGGAGAGATCCCCTCCCCCTCTACCGCCATCCCCCTCCCCCTCTTCCCCTCCAATGTCGTTCCCCTCCACTCACTGGTGGCGCATATATCTGTTCGGCCCTGAATGGCCGAACAATTGGTGCATGTTCGGTCATTCATGGACTATTCGGTTATGGCTGGCAATGGCCGAACAGTTACAGTAATAGCCGAACAGTTATAGTACTATTCGACCATGAATGACAGGACAAACACCAAATCGTTCGGCCATTCAGGGCTGAACTGAACTGTGTGCTGCCAGCGAGGGGAGGGGAACGACGTGGGGTTGTGGAAGGCGTGAAAGAAGGAGAAGGACGACGTGGCGGGAGTGGGTGGTGCGGGGCAGGGATAAGAGGAAGAAAAAGGAGAAGATGGTCGCCGCCACTAGCAATCGCACGCCATGGAAGGAGGAGGAAAGAGGAGGCATTTTGGCACCAAGGATCAATTTGTCCCAAAAAAATGACCTGAACAGTAGTTTTGAGTGGGTGCCTTAATCAATTTTGGGTGTCAATATCCATACTCGAAACAAATAGTTGCAAATTCTTCTTGTATGCTATGCAGCTCACCAATTTCTCATTTAGGTTCCGGTCACCGTGCCGCTTTCTTCCGGGAGAGGCGAGGAAGCTCTCCAAGAAAAATCGGTGATCTCCTATGTGAGAAAAGAGAGGAGCTTGGTGGCGGGGCCGGTTCGAAATCGAAGAATGCGGTGTTGCGCGCTGCATGGTATGGGTCAGAGATTTTTGGGGATCTTTGTGCCATTCTTGCGGCGGCTACTCTGTCAATGTCGATGTTGGCGAAGGTTAAGGTTGAGGACGGGTTGAGATCGGTGACGGATCGAGCTAAAAGTGGTGGAGGCGATCAAACACGACTTCGACCAACCTTATTTCATTACAGGTACAACTTAATTTAATTTTTTGGTAGTAATTTAATTGAAATTTTTTTGATAATTAATTGATTGGTTCCTGAATAAATAAATTAGAATAACCTCGCTAAACAAAGAACGAGAGCGGATATTGCCACCCACAAAAATGATGAAGGCGCCCACCAGTTTGATAAAAGCACCCATCAATTTTTCAATAATGGCGAAATTACCCCCTCCCCCTCATTCTTCTTCTCTCCTCCTTCGTCCAGCCCCCGTCGCCAGTGAGCCCCTCCCCCCGTCGCCCTTCCCCTCCTCCCCCGCCGCCCTCCCCTTCCTCCCCGGCCTCTTCCCTCCACGCCCCTCCTCGGATGCTCTCCCTCCTCCTTCCCCAACTCTCCCAACCTCCTGCTCACCATCCCCTTTACCCCATCACTCACTCTCCCATTCCCTCCCCCTTTTCGCCCCTTCCTCCCTGCCCTACCTCCCTGCCTCCTCCCACTCCCATCCCCCTCCCCTTGACTCACTCTCCTCCTCTTAGCCTCCCCGACTTCTTTGTTTGGCCGAACTTGACTGAACAGATAGGATCTGTTCGGCCTGACATGAAGGATTGGGGGAAGGGAGGAGAAGGGAAGGAGGAGAGTAAGCGACAGGGGGAGGGGATGGCGGGCAGACGAGGAGGGGAGGGAAGGAGGGCCGCGTGCAGGGGGAAGGGGGAGAGTGATCGGCAGGGGGGAGGGAAGGAGAGGAGGGTCACGTGGGGGGGAAGGGGAGAGTGAGCGACAGGGGGAGGGGGGAAGGGGATGGCGGGCAGGCGAGAAGGGGAGGGGAGGAGGGTCGCGTGCAGGGGGAGGGGAGGTCGGGGGAGGGGGAAGGAGAGTGGGGTGAGTGAAGGTCGGGCAGAGGGTGGTGTGTAGGGAGGGAGGAGATAAGAGAAGATAAAATTCATCGAAAGAGTTTTTTAAATTCATTAGAAGAGATAGCGCAGAGATCGAAGTTCAGAGGAAGTAAGAGCACAGTTTGAAGCAGGCCAGGAAGAGCCCGGTCGATCGCCTGGTCGACTGGCGTGTGCGACGCGCACATGCACAGCTCAATCGATCGCCTGGTCGGCCATGGCTAGGGAACAGTCGACCGACTGGCACAACTTAAGCTTCTGTTGGTCCCGGTCGACCAATCAGTTGACCGCGGGACCGGGCCGGTTAACTGACAGGCGAATTTCCTCTCCTGAACGGATTCAGATTTCATTTCTGATTTGAAGACGAATCTAATTTAAGTTTTTTAAAACCCTGAGACTCTCTGGCTATAAATAAGGGTTAGAGCCCTTATCCCTAGTATCCCAAGTATCCCTCTGAAATCCTCAAGGAGCAACTTGTAATTGATTGTTGAATCAATAAAATCTCTCTCTCCTTTACCCCGAGGACGTAGACAAATTGCCGAACCTCGTTAAATATTGTATTGGCTTGCTTTCTCTCTTATTTCTCTGTTCTTATTGTGTGGGTACTTCTCCGCCGCGTCTATCTCTGTTGTTTGGGTTCCTCAAGTTGGTTGTTACAAGGAGGTGCTAGGCGCAACAAGTGATAACAAAGCATCCTAGGTTCTCGTGGGATTGTGTGTCGATTCCAAGAGCATTAGTTACTGTTTGGCGGAGATCGTGTGTCGATCTCAGAGCAGCATTGGGACTATTTGTGGGATCGTGTGTCGATCTCAAAACAGTTTTTGGGTTGCTTGAGGATCAAATTGATGGAGCAGATCGCTTCAGAAACTGTTCGAGGGTTTTGTTTTGAGGTAAAGATTTTATCTTTATCTAGTTTTTTGATCTAACTCTGTTTGTTTTCCGCATTGTTTAAGGAATCAATAAAGAAGATGGCTGGAGATAGCACGTCTATGGTGAAATTGAGTCGCGGTTGCAGTTGAGGAGGCTTTATCGCTTCCAGATGAAAAGAGGACTCTCCATTGACGAACACATGAATAGCTACACAAAACTTCTTACAGACTTAGTTAATGGGGATGTGCAGATCAATGAAGAGATAAGGCGGTGATTCTATTGAATTCTTTTCCTCATGAAGAGTATGAGACCTTTACTCTTATCTTGTTCAATGGTAGACAAACACTTAACTATAGTGAAGTGTCTGCTGCTCTTGTGAATTATGAAGTAAGGAGGCAGGACAGATTGTCTTCTTCTGAGAGTATAACAACAGAGGCGTTGACAGAAAGAGGTAGGAGTTTCAATTGAAAGGGCAGAAGTGATCAGGGGAGATCAAAGTCCAAGTCAGATTTCAGAGATCTTACTAAGAACCAGGGCGCCTTATGCAAAGAAGTAGGACACTGGAAGATTATTGTCCAAAGGCCAAAGGTAAGAAGAAGGAGTTGAAGAACGAGGAAAATCTCGCACAGGTGGTCAGTACTCATGCCAGTACTTCACAGGCGGATGGATCAGACTCAGACTCATCGATATTCTCTTTCTCCGTTACTACTCCTACTATTAGTTATTTAGGTGATTCTGAGTGGATCAAGAGCTACCTATCATGTGTGCCCAAAGAGGAATTGATTTTCTAGCTTTGAGAAGCTAGATGGATGTTTCGCTGTCATGAGTGATGATCATCTGTGTAATATGGAAGGGATAGGTATAGTCGGTATCAAGATGTTTGATGGTATAGTACGAGAATTGAAGGAAGTGAGGTATGTACATCAACTGAAAAGGAATCTTATCTCAGTTGGTGCTTTGAAAATATTGGGTCTTGTGGTATCTATACGAGATGGTGTTCTCAAGATGAGCAAAAACTCAATGGTGGTTATGAAGGGCGTCCGCCGAAATAATCTCTACTACTTAAAGGGTAGTACAGTCACATGTCAGGTGGAGACTTCTATTTATTCAGATAATATTGTACACAGGTCTGACAGATGAGTCTTGGACACAGAAGAGAAAAGTCTTTGCAAACTCCAGCAAAGAATGGGTCATTGGAAGGTGTAACCTCCTGATCCTTGATATATGTATCACAGTATAAGTACTTGATATGGCGTACGAAATTTATTTGACCTTTCAGCTAATCAGATTGAGCTAGTTTCAGTTGCAGGTACCATTTTCTAATATTTTAAGTTTTTCAGAATTTTTTGGAATTTTTTCTAGATTATTTTGGAAAATCTCCGTAGTCGGTGTCGACTAATACCGATCTCTACGATTTTTAATTTGCAAATGGAGTGGAATTTTTAAAATCGGCTTTCACCTTGTGTCTTAGAATCTTATTCTCTATGTTAGGATATTTTGGGGATTTTTTGAATTATTTCAAAATCGGGCCAAACTGGTATCGCCTTACATTCCAGGATTTTTAACTTGCAAACCGGATAAGATTTCATGAATCTGATTTCACATTACTCCTTAGCATAATATTTACTATTTTACAGAATTTTGAGAACCCTTCGAAGCTAGTCCAATATTGGGCCAATAAAAATAATAATAAAATATTATTTTTTAATCTATCTCTATCATTTCTTCTCCTTTCTTCCCGAATCCTCCCCCACCGCCATTAGACCAACCTTTCCCTTTTTTTTCTTCTTCTTTCTTCTTCTTTTAAATCTTTCCCCCTCTCTTCTCTCTCTAATTTATCCCTAATTCTCTCTCTAATCTCTGTCTCCCTCACTTTCACTCTTTCTCTCTCTCTTTTTCTTTCTCTCTCTCTTATTCCCTCACTTCCTTACTTCTATCTCTCTCTCTGTTCAAGGCCACGGGGCCTGACTCGTTGCCCGCGGCCACGCGGCCGGTGGCTAGCGCGCCAATGTCCCCATTGGGCGCCGCCGCCCTTCTTCTTATTCTTCTCCTCCTCCTCCTCCTTCTTCTTCTCCTTCTTCTACTGTAAATTTCTCACCCACTCTTCCCCCATCTCTATTCCTCTCTCCCCCTTTCTCCTCACCCTCTCTCGGTGCCTGACGCACCACTGCGCTGTTGGCGGCTGGGACCGCCACCGGCAGGCCGCCGCCGGCCCGCATCAGCTGGCTGGCTTACGCGCGCACGCTGCAGCAGATGCTACTGCTGCTTCTACTGTACCCGGATGGGTTCACACCTACACCCAATAACGGGTGTGAACCTATCTCAAGAACCCAAACCCGTTATCCAATAAACCCTAACCATCAACCCATTAACCCACTTCCACTTAAGTCATTGGGTTTGGGTATTGGATCCAAACCTGACCCGTTCAAGAGCCCAAACCCGTTCTTAAACCAAATAAGGAAAACATTCATAAAAGCTCCTATTACATTATATTGTTGCATTTTTATTCTTATTAATTACATATTAAACCTTTTTATATGGTTTCTAGTTTTCGGGCAATATCGGGAGCTTCTGGACTCCGAATTGGACGATCCTTGAACCGTTGCGATCGTGGGAAAGAGAGCTACCTTTCATAGCTAGTTTGTTAGTGTTTTCATTTTTATAAATTATATTTATTCATGTTTAATAAATTGAGTGATTGCTTTAGTTAATAAATCGTAATTATGGGTAAATCACTAGAATGTTAATTAATAACTTAATTATAGAGAAGTTATGATTTGTAATAAGAAAATGTATGATATTTTAGTAAACATAAATAGTAAAATAATACTTTCTCTGCTTCATGATTTAATATAACATATAGGTGAGAGATGATCATATTTAAATGGTTAGATTTCCATTCCACATGTTTTTATTGCATCATCACATCACTGGACAAATGTCAACTCATGGACATCTATTATGGCTACGTAATACTGTTGCATGTGCAATGATACACGCGTATTCCATTATACCAGATATTGTCTCTGTTACACTGTCACCATTACCGACCCACCGGTACACTGAACACTGTATTGCATGTAAATATCCGTTACACTGAATACCGTTATTTCATGTTGTTCCATGTACATGTCTCACCATTACATAGATACTGAGATTCACGACACGATTACTGCATGTTTGTGAACTACTGATATATGGATACGCTATTATACGGGATACCGCTACATGGATACTCTGTGCACAGTTACTTCATGTCTTACACCACTGTTATATAGACTCACCAGTCTACATGCATTGATTGTCTATGTATTCCTGTTGCATGGATCATAGTTTATATTATTGCTACATGGATATTCTTATATTCCCGTTATATTGACCATTGTTTATGTTACATGGATTATTGTTACAGGAGTAGTCTGTCATGTATTCCCCTTACATGGTTATTTTCCGTTACTGATATTGATATTCTCATTACTGGACATGTGAGCTGTTGATATGCGATTGTTTTTCATTTATTTTGCAAAGGAAAAAACTTACAAAAAGGGAGTCGAGAAGCTAAATTACAAGTAATTCTTTGAAGCAAAAAAATTACAGGTAGATCTCCTCTGAGATTTTTGAAGAAATGTGCTGGTAGGAATTTGATCAGCGCGCGATCACTTTATCCCTTTGACGATACGATCGATCAGACAATCGGACTACTGCCTGATGGGATTCCCTTCTCGCCTGGTTCGAAAAATCAGAGAACAGAAGGTTGGTAGAACCCTCTTGGTACTTCTCGAGCTGCCTCCGCTTGGGAATTCCTTCTCGCCTGATTCCGGAGATTCCTTGAAAGGGAGGAAGATCTTAGGGTATTAGCACCCTGATTAGAGAAGTAGTTCTCTGAATGCTTGGAAGCAAGAGAGTAGGTCTCTGTCTTTTTTTCTCTCTTCGGGGGGGGGGGTCTTGGTTCGTCCTCTGTGCGCCTTTGGTATGATATTTATAAAGAGAGTAGGGGTATAATTGTCCCTTGAAAATCTAGAAACAGATTGAGTCAATCTATTTTAATCTGGAAAGTAGCCTCGCCGCGAGGCCAGAGATAGCTTTTCGAAGCTAGGAATAGAAAGTAGTGCTGATCTCTTAATCCGCTCTGCTAAATGAGGGATGGGCCCTTGATTCTTTCTAAATAATTGAAAGATTTCTTCTGATCTTCTTACCTGATAGGGAGAGTCAAAAGATTATGACAAGCAACTGCCAAATCTGATCTCAATTAGATTTGATCTCATCTGGATTTGATCTCATTTGGAGATTTGATTGGTCAAAAGTGACCATGAAAGACCCGCAGCGGAACTGCCGCGTCGAGCTCACAGCGGAGCTGAAAGGAGCATCTGGCGAAGTCAGAAGAAAGCTCTTCAGCAGAGCTAGATAACTTTGTGGCGAAATTACCTTATCAATTACCCTTTTGCGCAGCTGCATGGGGCTTCGAGCGAAGCTAACTCTCTACGGAGTTAATTGAGCATTTCTATGCGAAGTTATAAGTTAGCTCGCAGCAAGACTGTGAAAGATCTTTCTGCGATGCTAAACAACTTTGGCTTCTTATGCGAGACTTTATCTCGTGGGCTCGTGCGAGACTAAGTGTTGAACTAACTTGGTATCTCTGGACCTGCCTGGGTCTTCTCACGAGCTTTTTTTGGCTTAGTGTCTGCTTTCCTAGATCAGTAGAGTCCAAGTTATTTGATACGTCCCTTTGAGATGGGTAAAGAACTGGTTGTCAGCTTGTCTGCCGCTTGTCTTTTGTAAATGTCAACAAGTTAGACATTGTTCAGGCCAGTTAGGAATCTTATCTTTTTAGAGTGTCAACAAGATCTCCTTCAAAGTTTTCATGAGTCTACAATGGAATGGTTTAGATTTTGAAATACTTTAAACTACTTTGATTGATGATATGCGAACGTCGCCGCTTTCAATCCTGCTTCCGGATTAGAATAAGTTCGCCAAGGAATCGTGTAGATTCGTGATTCTGAATAGCTTCGCGTTAACTCGGTGTTTGGAACGACGTTCCTTTCCGAGGCTAACTGCTCTTCGGCTAGTTACGATGGGGATTATTCTTTTCCCGAGGTTGAAATAACCTCTCTTGCTTTTGTCGAGGGAGATTATTCCTTTCCTCGAGGCTAAGCATTTAAATGTTTTAACTTTGCCCGTGCTTCTAGGCTTGAAGTGGCAGCGGCGTGGTCAGGCCATGAGGCTTATAAATAGAACACTTGAAGTGCTCTTCAGAGAAACATACTTTTCTCTTTCTGAAAAGTGTGTCCATGACATCCCTTCATTGCCCAGGAAAGGAGACTCAGATCTTTGAAATAATGGGGGCGCCCACTCTGGTCACGAACCGGCCAAGAGCTGGTAAGTCTCGGTTATCTGATGACTTTCAGGGGGTTCATCTCCCTTAGCTTTACTAGGTATCTTAGGGATCAAATTCCCTAGATCTTTGCATTTGATTGATTTTTAGAAAAGTGATTCGACCCTATTTTTCAGTTTCTCGGCGAAGCTATCATTCTCGCTTGACTAGGAAAAGACTTTTTCATGCAGAGTTTCTGTCTTGATCTATTGATCTGTCTGTTAAATCCGCCACATAAGTAAGAATTGGGACTCAGTCTCTTCGAGGTTGAGCTAGTCTTGCCATATAGGTGGGGCTAAGACTGTGTCCCTCTGGACCAGTCTGGCTTAGCCATATAGGCGAGGCTAGGACTTGGCCCTTTTTGAGGCTTCTTCAACCTAACTGCCTTAGGCGTAGGTAAGACTTGGCTTATGCTGAGCTAGTCTATCATCACTGTGCAAGCGAGGCTTTCCTCTGCTTAACTGAAGCACTACTGGATCGAATATGAACTGATTCGCCCAAAGAATTCGACTTAGCATTTCATCTTTGCAGTTCTCTTTGATTTAATGCTAACCTATTTCCAGTTTGCATTGCAGTGAACTGTGTGATTGGTAGTGAAAAGTGCATTTTTATCATAACATTTACCATCACATTTTCATATTTATTCATTTAATTCTGCACATTTACTAATATTTTATGAATTATTGTGTGCAGGCCTCGAAATAATAAAAAGAAAGAATTAAAGCCTAAAAGAGCCCAAAAGCCCACATTTGAAGCCCAAGTGTTAAAGTGCAAATATCAATTGTCAAAGTGCAAATATACAAGGGCTAAAAGTTGCAAATATCAAAGATAAGGGAAGGATAGACTTCTATCCAACCCTAAACACTTGCAGGATGAGGATAAAAGCCCAAGATAAGAAGGAAATTCGTAGATAGAAGATTTGGGATATTTGAGATCAAGGTAACTTGATTACTAAGTTATCTCGAAAAATCCAGAATAAAGAGCCAGGATGCAGCTTCCAGAAGCAGGCGACCATATGGACGGACCAGGAGAAGCCACGCGCCAAAGCACGTGGCCTGACTCCACTGTATTGCCGCAGAATCGCGGCAAAAGCCGCAATTTCGCGGCAATCTGGATGAGATGGGCTACCAGATTTCGTGGGCTACTTTATCCGGGACTCTTCGCCCCTCTGCACCTATAAATACCCCCTGCAGTGCAACGTATAGAGCGTCCAGCGTCCAGAAAAGGGCCAAAAGCTAGGGTTTAGGTTTTCTTCTTCTAGGTTAGATTTTCTTTCCTCCTTTGTAATTTTTTTATTTTCTTTTTGTAAAAACTGAGAGGAGATGATGTATTCATGGAGGAAGGGATCCCCTTGTACTGATGGTGACAGTCGGTGTAAGTTGTATTTTTCCACCATTGTTTAATAATCGAATCAAGGTTTGTCTTTATTCTTTTATTAATTTATGTTCTTCAATTCTTGTTTTTATTTTTGTTTTATTTTATTTATTTTATTCTTGTTCAATCTTGTGTATCTCAGTATTCACTCCCTTCTATTTTCTCTCTAATGCCTTGCGAACAATGAGACCCAATTGCATTGAACATCCTAGCCAAAGAAGAATCCTTGATGGCTTATGGCGATGAACATCCTATACGCCATACTTGCAAGTCTTCCGAGAAAAGGTAAATCATCGCACGGATTGAAGGTAAGCAGGCTGAAGAGGTTGTACGTTATAGTTTTCTTTCTTTTCTTTCTTTAGATTAGATCCACATCTTCACATCTCTCTCTAATTCTTTTCACCACACTTCCTTGTAAATACCACTGCTAATAATAAAAAGATAAAATTTTTAGAGTAAAACTTACAAACGCTTCAATCGCAATTCCGCGGCAATCTGGATGAGATGGGCTACCAGATTTCGTGGGCTACTTTATCCGGGAGTCTTCGCCCCTCTGCACCTATAAATACCCCCTGCAGTGCAACGTATAGAGCGTCCAGCGTCCAGAAAAGGGCCAAAAGCTAGGGTTTAGGTTTTTCTTCTTCTAGGTTAGATTTTCTTTCCTCCTTTGTAATTTTTTTATTTTCTTTTTGTAAAAGCTGAGAGGAGATGATGTATTCATGGAGGAAGGGATCCACTTGTACTGATGGTGACAGTCGGTGTAAGTTGTATTTTTCCACCATTGTTTAATAATCGAATCAAGGTTTGTCTTTATTCTTTTATTAATTTATGTTCTTCAATTCTTGTTTTATTTTTATTTTATTTTATTTATTTTATTCTTGTTCAATCTTGTGTATCTCAGTATTCACTCCCTTCTATTTTCTCTCTAATGCCTTGCGAACAATGAGACCCAATTGCATTGAACATCCTAGCCAAAGAAGAATCCTTAATGGCTTATGGCGATGAACATCCTATACGCCATACTTGCAAGTCTTCTGAGAAAAGGTAAATCATCGCACGGATTGAAGGTAAGCAGGCTGAAGAGGTTTGTACGTTATAGTTTTCTTTCTTTTCTTTCTTTAGATTAGATCCACATCTTCACATCTCTCTCTAATTCTTTTCACCATACTTCCTTGTAAATACCACTGCTAATAATAAAAAGATAAAATTTTTAGAGTAAAACTTACAAACGCTTCCATCGCTAGTCCCTCCCTGAGGATCACGACCCGCATAGCCTTGCTACAGCGGATTCGAATTGAACACTGCACACCTTTACTTCTAAATCTAACATCTATATTTTTGTGTGCAGGTAAAAGTTCAATCAAAATTTTGGCGCCGTTGCCGGGGAGGGACGGTAAGTTTATCTCTAAATAAAAAAATATTAACTAATTCTTTTATTCTTTTCTGTCTGCAGGTTTGGAGAACAGAAATACAACAGCATAAGTGGACATATTGCAACTCTGTGCCTCTGCCCTCGAAGGTAGAGCAACAGAGACTACTAGTTTGCCGCGAAAACGCGGCAATAGCCGCGGATCCGCGGCAACAGTAGAGAACTACTGATCCATCTTTTTGCAGGTTGCTAAAATTTGCAAATACTGTTTACTGCTTTATTGATTTTGTTCTGTGATAAACCTGTATACTGCTAATTAAATCAACAGTAAAAAATTTGTTGTTAATGATAAAAATTGATTAGACGTTTGCATATTAGGCACGTGTCTTTTCAATTACTTTATTTTACTGTTGAAGAGTGCTGGAGCAAGGTACGTACGCATTGCATGTAGAGTAGGACTCATCTCTTGGTTGATTTTCTGCTTTGAGTAAATCTTATCTACTTATCTTGTACACTTGCACTAATTCATCTTAAGGGCATAACCCATTAACAAGATAAGGTGAGGATTTCATCACCCTTCCTTAACCCAAAAATCATATCCCAAGCACTCACTAACCCAAGCCTAACTTAAAAATTAGTAGACGTTGGCCCTAGGGACATCTCGGACTCAATAGGAGATTATCCTAAGGGGGAACAGTGCTGGAAGTTGACTCTTGTCAAATCAGTGTCTAGGAAAGGGATTGAGGGCCGAAAGCCCGAAGATTGGTGGTTATTTAATTAAGGAACGTCTTTGACGGAAAACCTCCACCACTCTTGCCCTGACCTGGCTGATTAACTTATGGTCAAAGTCTGCACCCTACCTCCCGTGGACAGTCTAACCAGTTAGGAGTCGTCTAGGTCATAGGTCTACCCTAACTTAGGTTAGAATTTTTCTTTTTTGTTTATTTATTTGTTTTCTTTGTTTGTGTTTGTGTGATATGACATATAATAATTTTTCAAGTTTAATCCATATTACACACCTAACTCTTTTCGGATATTACCAACCCGGCATATCATAACTTTGACCAATCTAGTGTGCCGGAATGGTCTTATCCGAATGAATATAGCCCACACCTCCATCTTATGACTATAATTTCCATAATAATTTCAACTCGTCATAGAGTTCATGGGGTTTCGATTCCCCTGAGTCTAATTTTCAACCAAATTGTCCTCCATATCCATCTAGTCCACATTCTTTCAATGATTCATACTCAGATCCACCCATTCAGGATAGATTACCATCTATCGGGGAAATGATAAGTATGCATGAGTCCAAGCAACAATTACCATCTATCGCAGACATGATTATGCGTGAGTCCACCAACTCACAACTTCATCACGATTACACTTCATCCTTTCAAGTCCAATCACAACATGATGCACCTATCGACTATGAAAGGATGCTTGCAGCCATGACTCAGGCTAGATTAGCCCGTGATCGTGACATAGATCTGATGGTTCAATCCTTACGTTCTCACCGTTCGGCCATTTCTGATATCACAGACCACTCTCTTAGAGCCGACGAACCAAGTTGCTTTGGACAACAAGATTCTAATTCAGTGCCATCATGTGAACTTGCCGAAACTTCAAATGTTGATAATTTGGCAAGTTTTTTCTTTCCTGAAATAGAACTTGAGCATGAATATGATCATGATCTTCCACTCGATGATTCAATTTTATTTCCTGATCCAATAATAACTCCAGTGTCTCTACCTGATTTCACTTTTCCCGAGTCAACATTGGACCCTATTCCAATTCATCATGAAATTGAATCACCCATTCTTAATGATCATATTGAACTTGACCAATTGTGTAATTTTGAAAGTCCCATGGATAAATTGGCAAGTTTTCATTTTTATGAAATTGAACCCAATGAGATATGTGACCTAGATTCTCAAATTTGTGATCAAGTTCAAATTCCCGAATCATTATTGTTACCCAACTTAGGTAATATTTTCGAGTCAGTTTTGATCCCCACTCATATCATTCCTGAACTTGAATCACCACCATTGAGTCACATTCCATTGAGGGAAGATTATTGTGGACTTGAGCTTCAACTTATTGATTTGGACCCACTTCCTGAACCTAGACCGACTCCTGAACCCTTACTTGATTTGAGTTTCTTTCTTGAGTCGGTATTTGTTCCCGTACTTCTCACGTCCAAGTCAATAATTTCATCTTTTCATACTCCTTTTTGGGACAAGGAGGTTGACACAATTGACTCTGAAACTAGTTATGGAATTTGAAAATTTGATGGGGTGAAAATTTTAAAAAATAATTATACATATATTTAGTGGGTTATGTAAAGAAAATTTCTGGTGGGTTCCACCAAATTTTATGTTATCTTGATTGGGTAGCAACGCTTGGCCCAATTAGACCACCACCGGAACCACCACCTTAAGGTAACTTCTGCCTTCCCTTCTTCTTTTTCATGCATATATGCATTCATTCATACATTGAGGACAATGCATGAGATAAGTGTGGGGGTAGGCTTTACTAACATACTAACATAGGTAGAAACTAACAAAAATCTGCTAAAAAAAATCTGAAAAAAAATTGTTATAAAAAGGACAATATTTTGACTTATCTTTTGAAAGAAATCTAAGTTAGTCTTAAGAATTAGGAAAATCATGATTAGGATTTCTAAAAACTCGGTCAAAATAAATAAATTGTTGAATTTTTAGGTATAGGAGGAGAAATTGAATAAGTAGTTAGTCTTGATTTTTACCTTAATGAAATTTGCATACCTAATGCATATCTAGGATTCTAAGACGAAGACCTTTGTGCCTCATAAAAAAAAAATCACTAATTAAGCTGGATACATGTACTCAAGAAGCATAAGTATTCATGCCTAAAGGTGAGTAAATAAAATAAAGTCCTTAGTTTTGGGGCCTAGTTCACTCGAATTTGAGTTCGCGGGGTGTTTTCTCACCTGGTGCCCTAAAGCCAACCGGTTTGGGAGCCACCGACTTAAAGTTCGCTACATGGGTGGATTAGAAAGCCAAAGAAAATTGAGAAATAATATATATGTATTAACACATCTAATAGTCAATTAGTTAGGTATGAGGGCCTCAAGAAGCCTTGATACTTACACGAAAGAAAATTAGATGAGTTATACATGTTAAAAAAAAATTATATTAACACATATAATAGTCAATTAGTTAGGTATGAGGGCCTCAAGAAGCCTTGATACTTACACGAAAGAAAATTAGATGAGTTATAAAAAAATAATAATAATAATAAAGAGGCATGAGAGTCCAAGTTAAGGAATTCCTAGTAAAAATTCATAAGGATGCATATGATTTTTGGTAACGAAAAAGACTATACACAAAATTCAATTTTGATCCTTACTTAAAATGAAAACAATTTACTTTATAAAGACTAAGTTTGAAGAATGAATAAAAATGATAATCCTAAAACTTATAGACTACTTAGTCTCTTCAAATATAATTCAAATATTTACCTTTTATGGATTTTGTGGGTGCAATCCGCTGAAAACCCTCACGAGACAACACTCGTCCTCTAGGGTAACCTAGAGGTTTAACGGCTTGTTGCACATGCTAAGTGCAACCGTGATTCCTACGAAAGTGAGTTAGGTTAGATTAATTTTTCTTTTTCTCTTTGATTTTTACTCGAGGACGAGCAAAAAGATAAGTGTGGGGGTGTGATTGGTAGTGAAAAGTGCATTTTTATCATAACATTTACCATCACATTTTCATATTTATTCATTTAATTCTGCACATTTACTAAATTTTATGAATTCTTGTGTGCAGGCCTTGAAATAATAAAAAGAAAGAATTAAAGCCTAAAAAGAGCCTAAAAGCCCAGATTTGAAGCCCAAGTGTTAAAGTGCAAATATCAATTGTCAAAGTGCAAATATACAAGGGCTAAAAGTTGCAAATATCAAAGATAAGGGAAGGATAGACTTCTATCCAACCCTAAACACTTGCAGGATGAGAATAAAAACCCAAGATAAGAAGGAAATTCATAGATAGAAGATTTGGGATATTTGAGATCAAGGTAACTTGATTACTAAGTTATCTCGAAAAATCCAGAATAAAGAGCCAGGATGCAGCTTTCAGAAGCAGGCGACCATATGGACGGACCAGGAGAAGCCACGCGCCAAAGCACGTGGCCTGACTCCACTGTATTGCCGCAGAATCGCGGCAAAAGCCGCAATTCCGCAGCAATCTGGATGAGATGGGCTACCAGATTTCGTGAGCTACTTTATCCGGGACTCTTCGCCCCTCTGCACCTATAAATACCCCCTGCAGTGCAACGTATAGAGCGTCCAGCGTCCAGAAAAGGGCCAAAAGCTAGGGTTTAGGTTTTTCTTCTTCTAGGTTAGATTTTCTTTCCTCCTTTGTAATTTTTTATTTTCTTTTTGTAAAAGCTGAGAGGAGATGATGTATTCATGGAGGAAGGGATCCACTTGTACTGATGGTGACAGTCGGTGTATGTTGTATTTTTCCACCATTGTTTAATAATCGAATCAAGGTTTGTCTTTATTCTTTTATTAATTTATGTTCTTCAATTCTTGTTTTATTTTTGTTTTATTTTATTTTATTTTATTCTTGTTCAATCTTGTGTATCTCAGTATTCACTCCCTTCTATTTTCTCTCTAATGCCTTGCGAACAATGAGACCCAATTGCATTGAACATCCTAGCCAAAGAAGAATCCTTGATGGCTTATGACGATGAACATCCTATACGTCATACTTGCAAGTCTTCCGAGAAAAGGTAAATCATCGCACGGATTGAAGGTAAGCAGGCTGAAGAGGTTTGTACGTTATAGTTTTCTTTCTTTTCTTCTTTAGATTAGATCCACATCTTCACATCTCTCTCTAATTCTTTTCACCACACTTCCTTGTAAATACCACTGCTAATAATAAAAAGATAAAATTTTTAGAGTAAAACTTACAAACGCTTCCATCGCTAGTCCCTCCCTGAGGATCACGACCCGCATAGCCTTACTACAACGGATTCGAATTGAACACTGCACACCTTTACTTCTAAATCTAACATCTATATTTTTGTGTGCAGGTAAAAGTTCAGTCACTGTGCTTGCCAGTCTTTTGTCTTGATGAAAGAGATCAGAAACTTGCCTCTTGATCTTCCAGTTGAAACTTTAATCCTAAGCAGGAGGAGCATACTGGAGCAATTGATGCGTGTTCAAAAAAGAGGTTGGCAGTTACTTATCCGAGATGATCCACTTCGAGAAGAGGTTGGTAATCGCTTATCCGAGATGATCCACTTCGGAAGGCGGAAGTTACCTGTAAGGTCTCGGATCCTTCCTTTGCCAATTTTCATTGAAGAAGATCCAGCTTTCTGGTGGCAACCAGTCCTTTGCCAATTTTCATCAAAGAAGATCTAGCTTCTTGATAACAAAATCTGCCATTATGCGAAGGATTACGGCCTTGTGCAGGAGGAAGGCCTTTCGTGTCCAGTTGGTTTGGCTTATCACCTTGGAAGTAGATAGGACAACTTGTATGCCTTTGGAGCAATGATTCGGTTGTACGAAAGACCACCTTGATGTAGTATCAATGTATCTTCCCTTTTGAATCAATAAAAATGTTTATTTTCTACTTATCTGTTTTGTTTCCCTCTTTTGATCTGAGACACCTGGAGTGGAGTAGCTTTAGGTAAGTGTTTTCCATAAGAGGAAATGAAAACTCTTGGCCGAGTTAAGCTTCCAGCGAAACTGAAGACAAATTTTTCAACTAAGTCAGGAGTGAATTTCTGGCGAAGCTAGCACGGAATTTTCGGGAAGCTAGAGATGTGCTTTTAGCGGAGCTAAGGCACGTTTCTTAGCGAAGTTATTCAAGCATCGCGCGAAATCAACACTGAACTCACGGCGGAGTTAGCCCTTAGCGGGGCTGAAGTAAAGCATCTTGGGAAGGCACTTTAGGCGCCATTTTAAATTAATTTGAAACGACTGCCTGCGCTCCTTTCGAGGAGGCGACATTTAGTCAATCATCCGCCTATAAAAACCCGATTAGGCTGAAAGAGAAGGCACCACTTCCCTTTGAATTTACAGAGAACTCCAAATCTCTTCTTCTTTCTTCTTCGTTCAAGCACTTCTTCAGTTCTCCAATGGCTCCTAAAAGACAGGCAGGAAACGAGGTAGCAACCTCTACGATGGAGGGTCCTTCTCCTCCTTCGATCATCGAACAACCTATCGCGAGTAGGGATCTTTCCTTTTGTTCAGAGATTTCATCTCTCTTTTAAAGACAATTCCTGGCTATTCCCTGAGGAATCTAGAACGATTCATTGTGATCTAGCGATCTCAGGGAGTTCAACTCCCTTAATTTCCCTTGATTTCTCGATTGGGAATCTAAGGACTGAAGAGTTTCTTCTTCAAGCTTCTATGCAAAGCTAACCTTTAGGCGGTTCACATCATGCCGAATAATAGGATGCGAAGTAACCTTCGGAGCGCAGTTGAAAAGGACCTTAATGCCCTTAAAATAATTTTTAGGCAACAGTACCTTTCTGACGAAGTTAGCCCCTAGAGCTTTGTCGCGTTCTGTTGTCCGAGGTCAAGCTTCCAGAGTGAAGCTACAAGCTTCCAGAGCGAAGCTAATACTTAGATACTTTTCTGCATCCTTCCTTCAAGTGGAGTGCGGAGTTAAGCTGCTGCTGCGAAGCTGAGTTTCGGGGTAAGCTAAAGCTAGGCTTGTCTCGCTTGAGAGGCGAAGCTATGCTTTAAAATTTTTCTGATTTGGCTTTCTCTTGCCAACTGAACTAATTTAGTTTCGTCTTGTCTCTGCAGTGCACTATACTCTCGGTCCTCTGAATAGTCTTTGGAACGGCCAGAGGGTTAGACGGTAATGTTAGCCTGTAGTTCCAAGGGCAGGCTTTACTATTCAGTGAGCGGAGCGCTCCTGATCGGGATGCACTTATTCATGCTGGGGATCAGCGCACCATGAGGAGCATCTTAACTACTGCTCCCCTTGAAGATTCCGACCGAAGAATCTATCGAAAGCCCGGCTTTATGTTTGGAGAGTGCACGCCAAACAATGATCACAAGCTGCTAACCGGAGAGGAGCAATTGATTTTCAAACTGGATGGCGAGAAGTATTATCTCCCATTTAGCAAGCGCCACTTTCTCTTGTCCTTCTTTTAATGTGTGACGAGGGCTCAAAAGATGCTGTGGTAAGTGACGCGGACTATAGATTCTGTTCACGTGGGGAAGTTGATAACTCTGTCTCTTGGTTATACAAAGGCGGGTCCTCCTCGCTGCATATTGAGTCTCCACCCTGGAAACGTACTTTCGGACATCCCAGTAGGAGAAAATCCGGACATGTCTTCGTAGTTCCATGCAAAGACATCTATATACTCCTTTACGAGTACCATCAATTCTTCTCTTTCTGTGAGTGATAAGTCTTCACTTATAAAGATGGGCTTAGGATGATCTTGACTACCCAAGTATACCTGGATCACCTTGTCTTCAGTAGGTGGTTCGCGTTATTCGAATCGCTTTTCCCACTGGAGATCCAATTGCTGAGCCCATGGTTTCTCATCAGTAGCTTCCGTTGGCTCCAATTGACTGCTTGTAGTCATATTAACGGTGAGATTCTCGAACATCATTCCATACTGACATCTGAGTCCCATTCGGAGGAAGAAGCAGAGTGTGATGGGACCGGTTTGTCTTCCTTGAACTGAAAGGTTGCTGGTGGTGTAGGTGTAATGTATCCCAACCCCCTGCACGTGTTATCATAATAGTTTGCCGATTTTCCTCTTAGCACAAAGTTGCGTAGAAAACCAGGTCTTCCTTTTTTGAAATTCAGGCCCTTCCCATGCAGCAGGTTGTATCCCATTTTCCTCATTATATGGTGTGCTGACCGCGTGTAATGGAAAAATTATGGGGTGTCTGAGTCTGAACTTGAATTCGCGGCTATAGACCTTTGCAGTTGGGCTTTACTGAATATTATTGGTAATTGATCCTCTTTGGATGGAGAAAACCACTAAAAACGGATCCTTCTATAGATTCCACGGATGTACTTGATGCACTTGGTTTATGCAAGGGCCTGTGCAGAGAGCTATCCATAGCGGATTCAAACAATTCAACACTCATAGAATAATCAAAAGAAATATTGTCATTAATTATCCATTCACCCTCATCTTCAGAAGGAGTGTTACATTGGGGATTATTAAGACATGCTACAATCGGTTCACCGATCAAAATGGCTGGCTTGTCTGCTTCAGACTCTGAATCCTCCTCATTGCCACTATCATCGTCGTCAGGTAGTGATTCTTTTGATGTTTCACCGATCTCTTGATACAGGAGAGCGTCAGTAAAGTAATTCTCCACCACTTTGAATGGTTGCTTCTCGGCAAAGACAGTTCGTACTGTTATATCATCTTCAACATAGTTGAAGCATTGATGCAGAGTAGAGGGAATGATCCAGTTGGCGTGGATCCACGGTCGTCCTAGTAACAAGTTGTACGACGTGTCAACGTCAATGACATAGCACGTCACTTCTGACTTCAGGCTCCCGATTCGGCAACGAAGTCGAATCTTCCTAAGAGGATGACTACTCCCTGCATTAAAACCATATATTGTTGTAGTGATTGCAGACAACTGATACAATGGTATGCAAGAAAGTAGAGGAGTCTTCCGGATCAACCTGTACCCTTCAATGCATGTCGAACCGATGTATCCGATGTAGTACAAAGGTCGATCATGTTTGTTATCCTTGAGAAGAATATCCTCCGCTGTGAAGGTAATAGCAGGTACCTTTGATTGCACATGATGGCATTCAAAGCAAGAAGACTGAGCATCATCTTTAGGGACTTCTGGCATGTACGTCAGGAATGATTCTGAGCTATCCAGTGCTTCTCTTGTCTCTTTCGAGAGACGAAGGAGCTCGTGTATGGTAATACGAGCTAAGATATTGGCCAGCTGGGCCAATATGTCAAAACTAAAGGGCATGTTAAGCCCTGGGCCTGAAGACTTCTTCAGGACAAGGTCGAGCCGGATTTCTTTCTGCTTCTCTTTTCCCATCGTCGGGAGCGGAGCCGGTGTGGATATTTGTACTGACGTCGTCTACTGTTGTGTCTCATTAGTAGCTTTCTCATACTGCCTTAAGTATAATTTTCTGGATCGAGGACCTGTTGGCTGAGGTACATCAGCCTGCAACGTGCAAGCGTGCTTTTCCCCTTCGGAATCGCTGAGAAAAGCTGATGTGAGATTGCCATCATCTGGCAGGATGGAGACAACATTGCAAGATTTGCCCTTCGACTTGAACTTCTTTGAATCCCATTGTTCGTCTTGGACAAGGTCTGGGTGTATCCACATGATTTCTCCTGTCTCCAGTGTCAAAGGAACAAGACTCTTATTCTCTTGAGTTTTAACTGAAGGATGCTTAACTTTCAGTCGCGGTGCAGGGATTGGGAAAATCCCATTAGGAACTGTGACTTTTGGGATTTTGCCGAACTCGAGAGTCACCATATTTGCTGTGACTTTCTTTTGTTCTGATTTCAGAGTCAGAACTCTGGCGTCGACTAAAACTTGAATTTTGTCTTTGAGGACAAAGCACTTATCAGTAGGATGATGAACCATCCTATGAAAGAGGCAATAGTTGGGATCGTTCGTGCGTCCCATTTCATTATCTAGTAGCTTCAATTTATTCCCTTTGTGGAGTAACTGGAATATTGTGACCACCTGTTCGTCTTTGAAGGAGTACTGCTTCGGAGGAAACTTAGACTCCTGATTATTGAAGCCGCTCTTCTTGGCCTTTGACTGAACGTCCCCTGACAATTCAATGGACATAGTCTCTTTCCCTTTGGCTTGAGAAGACTGTGTCATGTCTCTGCGTTCTTTATTATTCATACCCCATTTGCCTTTAGGGATAGATGGTTCAAACTTCTTAGCCTACTTTTTGGCTATCTCAGCTTGTTCGACTAGTTCCTTTCAGGTATGGGCCTTGATAGCTCCCATATGAATCTCCACTTGGTAGAGAAAGTTATGCCTGCATGTCTGCAAGAGCATAGGTAATGGCATCCCTGCTGGGCACATTAAAGACAAGTTTCTGAACCGTTCGATGTAATCGCGGATAGATTCTCCCTTCTTCTGTACGGTAGAGAGAAGTTTGTCCATGGTCACCTCGGTATCATCCTCGTAGAAACAAGAAAGACATCGAGTTTCTAGGTCGATCTAAGAATTGATAGAGCCCGGAGGAAGGCTTCGGAATCAGTCGAATGCTACCCCCTTCAAGGTGCCAATGAATAGTCTGGCCATGATAGCATTATTGTCTATGACATTACTAATCTGAGACCGAAAATAGTAGATGTGCTGGTTTGGCGAGCTCTTACCATCATACGTATCTAATGTTGATGGTTTGAATTTTGGCGGGTCTGGTATTGAATCCCATTTCAAAGGGTAAGGACGGACTGTCCCTACTTTCTTTAGTTCATCCCTCTAAGCTAGGGATGCGATCTGGACTTGGATGCCTTTAAGAACTTCAACGTCCATAGAAGAACTTTCCTTTGACTTCTCAGTCTTTGGTTGTTCATGGCTATGATGTTCTTCCTCATCATGGTTACTCCCAGTATCATTGTTATTCCGGTTGGTGAGAAGTTGAGCGAGCATCTATTAAATATTGTCCAAGGCTTCTTGCTGGGCCTTAGAGGTTTGCTCTTGAGCTTCCAACCGTCGATGGAGGTCATCATTACCGTTATCAGCCATATTCACTGATACTCTATTCGTTCGTACCGAGCTGACTGTCGCTGAAGAGGCATACCCACTGTCTTCATCCTCCTCATCAGACCGTTGGAATAATCTTCTCATTGATTCTGGCGAGGTTACTGTAGTTGAGGAGGATGACTGCTCATAACTGTAGGGTATTGCGACCCTAAATCTGATGTTTCAGAAGACACCTTCTTTGTGTACCAAGAATTCGCCAAGTCCCGGACTATAATCTGGATTCGGAGAACTGGAGGGAGCGGCATGAGACGCTCGTCTGTCCCTAAGCGGCTCTCATCCCCTTCTGATCATATTAACGGATGCATAGGGCAGATCTTGTGATACGCTCCTTTTGTGATGCTTCACAGGATCTCATTCCGATAGTCGATCAAAAACTGAACGTCGGTCTGGAGGAGTGGCGGGGATTGGTCATAACCGACAATAGACTGAGTGGACGGTCACAACTGACATCCCACTTGTTGACAACAGGAGGGAGAAGTCTGAAAAGATTCCGACTTCCGTTTCTTTGTCAAGAATTCTCACAAGTCAAACCCAGCCGCGCTTAAGCGGTTTAGCGCAGAGGCTCTGTTGAATTGCGTATAAGACGATGCCCTGTTCCTTTCATCACCGCAGAGGTAATTAGCACTAAATAGTGCTTTAGCTCAGCTTCATTGCTAAGAACTTTGGAATGTCCTTGGGTACTGAAGCTGCATAAGTACCGCTATCAACACTTAGGGACGATCCTTAGCTCCACTGCGAAGGACGAGCTTAGTGCTCGATGAACTGGGGAGCGAAGCATGCTGTAGTGCTTTGTTTGCTTCCCTGCTGCGAAGGAGAGTAGCATTGCTAGGTGCCTTAGTTCCAGTCTGGCGGCTGGGAACTCCGCGCGTACCCTGAGGTACATGCGTTGTGTTTGCCATGTCATCAGCAACTTCGCTCGAAAGAATGAGGTTGGCGCAAGGTGTTGCTGCTCCTGGATTAGGCGAAGGTATAGTCGCTGTTCTAGCGTCACGGCTAATGGCCTCAGCGAAGCAAGCAGGCCTTTTGCCTTTGTCTTCGCATGATAGGCAAGCCTGTGGCGTAGCTACGCCTGAAGCTTCATAGAGAGCTTTCTGCTTTGGCCTCCACATCTGCTTTGAAAGAGGAGATTTAGATTTGTAGGGAACCTGGCTAGCCTCGCGAGGCTGCTTGCCCGTCTAGGGCTAGTTTCTGCTCTGAAACCTTGGTCACCGAGACCATCCTACCGTGCGTCGAGCATTGGACCACCTTCAGAGAGGAGCTCTTCAAATTTTCCTTGGTCGAAATGAATGACCAGATTTTCGAAGGTAATAGCCTCAAGATCCTGACCCTCCTTGTTGCGCCAGAAGACCGTAGTAGGCTTTCGGAGAGCCTTATCTGTCTCGACGGAGGCTTGCTTCGAAGAATTAGCCAGAGAGGTTCTGGCTGCGCTGACTTCCTTGCACTCAGCAGTAGACCTGAAGGTCTGTTCGTCGTATTGCGACACTTGATTCTCAACAGTGGAGAATGCAATTTCCCAGCAGAGTCGCCATCTTATTTTTCATTGATTTTGCAAAAGAGAAAACTTACAAAAAAGGGGTCGTGGAGCTAAATTATAAGTAATTCTTTGAAGCAAAAAGATTACAAGTAGATCTCCTCTGAGATTTCTGGAAAAGTGTGCCGGTTGGAATCTGATCAGCGCGGGATCACTTTATCCCTTTGACGATACGATCGATCAGATAATCGGACTGCTGCCTGATGAGATTCCCTTCTCGCCTGGTTCGGGGAATCGGAGAACAGAAGATTAGTAGAACCCTCTTGTTACTTCTCGAGCTGCCTCCGCTTGGGAATTCCTTCTCGCCTGGTTCCAGAGATTCCTTGAAAAGGAGGAAGATCTTAAGACATTAGCACCCTGATTAGAGAAGTAGTTCTCTGAATGCTTGGAAGTAAGAGAGTAGGTCTCTGTCTTTTTTCCTCTCTTCGGGGGGTCTCGGTCCGTCCTCTGTACGCTTTTGGTACGATATTTATAGAGAGAGCAGGGGTATAATTGTCCCTTGAAAATCTGAAAATAGATTGAGTCAATCTATTTTAATCTGGAAAGTAGCCTCGCCGCGAGGCTAGAGATAGCTTATGCGAAGCTAGGAATAGCAAGTAGTGCTGATCTCTTGATCCGCTCTACTAAATGAGGGATGCGTCCTTGATTCTTTCCAAATAACTGAAAGATTTCTTCTGATCTTCTTACCTGATTGGGAGAGTCAAAAGATTATGGCAAGTAACTGCCAAATCTAATATCAATTAGATTTGATCCCATCTGCATTTGATCTCATCTAGAGATTTAATTGGTCAAAGGTGACCATAGAAGACCTGCAGCAGAGCTGCCGCGTCGAGCTCACAGCGGAGCTGAAAGGAGCATCTGGCAAAGTTAGAAGAAAGCTCTTCAGCGGAGCTGGATAACTTTGTAGTGAAGTTACCTTATCAATTACCCTTTTGTGTAGCTACATGGAGCTTCGAGCGAAACTAACTCTCTGCAGAGTTAACTGAGCATTTCTGTGCGAAGTTGTAAATTAGCTCGCAGCGAACTGTGAAAGATCTTTCTGCAATGCTAAACAACTTTGGCTTCTTATGCAAGACTTTATCTCGTGGGCTCGTGCAAGACTAAGTGTTAAACTAACTTGGTGTCTCTGGACCTGCCTGGGTCTTCTCACGAGCTTTTCTTGACTTACTGTCTGCTTCGCTGGATCAGTAGAGTCCAAATTGTTTGATACGTCCCTTTCAGATGGGTAAAGAACTAGTCCTCAGCTTGTCTGCCGCTTGTCTTTTGTAGATATCAACAAGTTAGATATTGTTCAGGCCAGTTAGGAATCTTGTCTTTTTTAGAGTGTCAACAGCGATGTGTGAAACTAAGTGTCACATGGGTCCAAGCCACGGGGGCCACCTCTAGAATCCCACATCTATTGTTTCCCATTTCCCGTTATCTTATTCTATGCTATCAACAGAGCTCAGGTCCTGTTATCATGTTACATGTACTATGCACTGTACTTGTTCTTACTACATTGTGTACTTTAATATAATAAATATAACTTGAGGATGGGGGAGACTTGCCGGTTGATTATATCTTATCGGGTGGATGTACTGGATCCATATTATTAGTCCCACTGAAGGGATGGTAGTGCTGCCTACCGATTGCATATAACTCCATGAGCTCCCGTTTCTTGTTTCGTGCTCCCCTCTTGTGGAGGGCCCTGGTCTCAGCATAAGGCCGTGATCCCGGGTATGCACGGGATACACCTATCCGATAAGAGCTCCTCGACTATTTAGTTTCCAATTAACATAATAAAATAGTATAAACAATAATGACGACAGGAATACTTGTTATTTGGTCACTCTCTCGTTTGGATAATGGTACCCATACGCCATGTCCGGATGGGTTCTACTGGAGTGCGGGCTCCAGTATGAACTGCTAGTGGTATGGGACACTGAAAGAGATTGATTAAAATACCAGTGATACTGATTGTTATTATTGTATAAATAACATGACTTGCCTGATGTACGCATCGGAAAAATCATAATTGCAAATTTCTTTGATTGAATAGAAGATTACAACGGATACAATCCGATTACAAAAGAGACAAAATCTCTTTATTGATTCTCCTCTTTATTTAAAACTGGGTTCTTCACGTAGCGATGGAGAGTGAGTCTTGTTCTCCGTCGACCAGCCGAACGTCAGGATCTCTTGGGAATCCTCTCTTTGGATCTACTAGTGGAGTAGCACAGCTCCTATCAGTAATGGAATCTCAAAGAGATTTAAAGAACTTGAACTCAACAAGTTAACATAAAGAGTTGAACTCTTCCCAGGCTACAAGAGCTTCGACGCCGAACGCTGCTGAGGTAGCTCTCCTCCTCTGCCCATGGCTTCTTGGATTCTTCCATCAGGACTCTCCTCCTCAGCCCTTTTAGAAGAGGTCCCCTCCCCCTGAGCCTCTTTTCAGAGTTGTCTCCTTCCAAAAACTCCCTTCTTCTCTAGCTATTTGTAGCTACTTATAGAGGAATTGGGGTGTAACTAACCCCTTAAATCTCTCCATAATGGGAGGAGTGTAACCAACTCCTTAAATCTCTCCATAATGGAAAGTTATTTCCAATTATGTGGAGAGAAAATGTGGTGTAACTGACCAAGTTTGTGGCTATCAGTTATAGCAGAAATGCGGGTCTCGCACTGGGCGCAGACTTTACTTTGATGTTGAGGCGCGGAGCTCACAGGCTCACGTCTGTGTTAGAACGCGGAGCTGCTCAGGCTCGCGTTTGAGTTAAAACGCGACCTCCACGTCTGACGACCTCCGCATCTGACGACTTCCGCGTCTGATGACTTTCGCGTCTGATAAAGAATGTGAGGTCCGCGTCTGGCGACCTCCGCGTCTGACATGGGAACGCGAGGTCTGCGTCTGGCGACCTCCGCGTCAGAGGCTGGAACGTGGGGTCCGCATCTGGCATTGGAACGCGACCTCCGCGTCAGAGGGTAGAACGCGGGGTCCGCGTCTGGGAGATTTGCGTCTGAGGCTTTGTCCATAGTAATTTTTTGATAGCTTACACCTGATACATGTATACTATTGTGTAGCTGTACTTATTTTTATTCCTGATATTTTATCCACTATCATGTTACCTAGCTACATTACCTGATGCTTATTATACTTCATGTGGTGACACACTCTTCATGTACACGTATACCTTACATTGCATGCCTTTAATTCCTGTATATCCTATAGACACTATTCCAGTATGCTTACATCGGTATAGAATGATTGCATACTTCATCTACATGTTCACATGCATCACGTCAACAATGTTTATTATATACAAACATGAGACCACTCTAGACATGACCCGATGATAACATGCTAATTGGTGATTGTATTAAAATATGACATTGTTATATTTTTACAGATTATTAAATTTCTATTAGATGGTATAACTATTACATAAACATTTATTATATATTATTATCGTGCTTGTATCCCTATTGTACATATTACTGTCTCCTTCGTTTTATCACTCACTAGGTCGCTTTCTGACGACCCTGAGTATGCATGCCCAGGTTGGAGATTCGAGATATCATACTGTAAGATATGTTATTGCATTCACATAGGAGACTCATCATCGAGACCATTCATAGGTATCTTTGTGATTTGTTTCTGTTATCTTATTTATCCCCATGTATTCATATCTGTTATGATCACTAACCTCTTTTTGCAGGTATTCTTATACTTATTTAATGCTAGAACTCTTGTATATATGGAGACTATTTTCTGTACTGAGGCTTAGCGTACATACGTGAAGGTATCTCCGCCCTGCGTATGTACGTCGCCATAACGTTCCCGTACCTGCGGGATCGGGGCGTTACAGAGTGGTATCAGAGCCTAGATTCACACCTGGTGTGGGTAACCACCTGGGTCAATGCTTGGGCTCTTACCAACAGTATAATCAGGTTCAGATTAACTCATCTGTATCTGAATTTGGGGATTCCAGCGACGAGTATAAGAATCCCATGTCATTGACAATTCATTTCTTGACTCTTTTCTATTCCTTAATTACATTTGTCAATCAGAATATATGATTTTCTTCGCTTTCTCTTCATCCTATTGCTTCCAAATTCGTTAACTTTAGTTCACTACATGAATTCTCTACCCGAGCTCATTATAAATATCAGAGTGGCGCAGCGGAAGCGTCGTGGACCCATAACATTTAGGCTCCATGATTGGAAATATTGTTTTCCTGCCTGATGTGCAATTTCGATGACGAAATTTTTTTATAAGGTGGAGAGAAATGTAACCCTGATCCTTGATATACGTATCACAGCATCAGTACTTAATATGGCATACAGAATTTATTTGACCTTTCTGCAAGTTAGATTGAGCTGATTTCAGTTTCAGGTATCATTTTCTAATATTTTAAATTTTTCAGAATTTTTTAGAATTTTTCAAGATTATTTTGGAAAATCTCCGTAGTCGGTGTCGACTAATACCGATAATCAGCTTTACGATTTTTAATTTACAAATGGAATGAAATTTTAAAATTGGCTTTTACCTTGTGTCATAGAATCGTATTCTCTATGTTAGTATATTTTTGGAAATTTTTCTGAATTATTTCAAAATCGGGCCAAACCGGTATCGCCCTACATTCGAGGATTTTTAACTTGCAAACCGAATAAGATTTCAAGAATCTGATTTCACATTACCTCAGCATAATATTTAATATTTTACAGAATTTTTGGGAACCCTTCAAAGCTAGTCCAATATTGGGCCAATAAAAATAATAATAAAATATTATTTTTTAATCTATCTCTTTCATTTCTTCTCCTTTCTTCCCGAATCCTCCCCCACCGCCATTAGACCACCGCGTTTCCCTTTTTTCCTTCTTCTTTTAAATCTTTCCCCCTCTCTTTCTCTCTCTAATTTATCCCTAATTCTCTTTCTCTCATCTCTTTCTCCCTCACTCTCACTCTTTCGCTCTCTTTTTCTTTTTCTCTCTTTCTTCCCTCTCTTCCTCACTTCTATCTCTCTCTGTTCAAGGCCACGGGGCCTGACTCGGCGCCCGCGGCCAGGCGGTCGGTGGCCGGCGCGCCACTGCCCCCATCGGGCGCCGCCACCCTTCTTCTTCTTCTTCTTCTTCTTCTCTTTCTTCTTCTTCTTCTCCTTCTTCTTCTACTGTAAATTTCTCATCCACTCTTCCCCCATCTCTCTATTCCTCTCTCTCCTTTTCTCCTCACCCTCTCTCGGTGCCTGACGCACCACTGCGCCGCCAGCGGCCGGGACCGCCGTCGCAAGCCAGCACCAGCTGGCTGGCCTGCGCGCGCACGCTGCAGCAGCAGCAGATGCTGCTGCTGCTTCTACTATACCCGGATGGGTTCACACCCATACCCAATAACGGGTGTGAACCCATCTCAAGAACCCAAAACCCGTTATCCAATAAACCCTAACCATTAATCCATTAACCCACTTCCACTTAAGTCATTGGGTTTGGGTATTGGATCCAAACCCGACCCGTTCAAGAGCCCAAACCCGTTCTTAAACCTAATAAGGTAAACATTCATAAAAGCCCCTATTACATTATATTGTTACATTTTTATTCTTATTAATTACATATTAAACCTTTTTATATGGTTTCTAGTATTCAGGCAATATCGGGAGCATCTGGACTCTGAATTGGACGATCTTGGAACCGTTGCGATCGTGAGAAAGAGAGCTACCTTCCCATAACTAGTTTGTGAGTGTTTCATTTTTATAAATTATATTTATTCATATTTAATAAATTGAGTGATTGCTTTAGTTAATAAATCGTAATTATAGGTAAATCACTAGAATGTTAATTAATAACTTAATTATAGAGAAGTTATGATTTGTAATAAGAAAATGTATGATATTTTAGTAAACATAAACAATAAAATAATACTTTCATCTGCTTCATAATTTAATATAACATATAGGTGAGAGATGATCATATTTAAATAGTTAGATTTCCATTCCACATGTTTTTATTGCATCATCACATCATTGGACAAATGTCAACTCATGGACATCTATTATGGCTACGCAATACTGCTGCATGTGTAATGATACACGCGTATTCCATTATACCATCTATTGTCACTATTACACTGTCACCATTACCGACCCACCGGTACACTGAACACTATATTGCATGTAAATATCCGTTACACTGGATACCGTTATTTCATGTTGTTTCATGTACATGTCTCACCATTACATAGATACTGAGATTCACGACACGATTACTGTATGTTTGTGAACTACTGATATATGAATACGCTATTACACGGGATACCGCTACATGGACACTCTGTGCCCAGTTACTGCATGTCTTACACCACTGTTATATAGACTCACCGGTCTACATGCATTGATTGTCTATGTATTCCTGTTGTATGGATCATAGTTTATATTATTGCTACATGGATATTCTTATATTCCCGTTATATTGATCACTGTTTATGTTACATGGATTATTGTTACATGAGTAGTCCGTCCTGTATTCCCGTTACATGGTTATTTCCCGTTACTGATATTGATATTCTCGTTACTGGACATGTGAGTTGTTAATATGCGATGTGTGAAACTAAGTGCCACGTGGGTCCAAGCCACGGGGCCACCTCTAGAATCCCACATCTATTGTTTTCTGTTTCCCGTCATCTTGTTCTATGCTATCAACAGCGCTCATGTCCTATTATCATGTTACATGTACTATGCACTGTACTTGTTCTTCCTATACTGTGTACTTTAAATATAATAAATATAACTTTGGGATGGGGGAGACTTGACGGTTGATTATATCTTATCGGGTGGATGTACTGGATCCATATTGTTAGTTCCACTGCAGGGGATGGTAGTGCTGCCTACCGATTGTAAATAGCTCCATGAGCTCCCGTTTCTTGATTCGTACTCCCCTCTTAGCGGAGGGCCCTGGTCTCAGCATAAGGCCGTGATCCCGGTATGCACGGGATACACCTACCCGATAAGAGCTCCTCGATCATTTAGTTTCTAATTAACATAATAAAACAGTATAAACAATAATGACGACAGGAACACTTGTTATTTAGTCACTCTCTCATTTGGATAGTGGTACCCGTACGCCATGTCCGGATGGGTTCTACTGGAATGTGGGCTCCAGTATGAACTGCCAGTGGTATGGGACACTGAAAGAGATTGATTGAAATACCAGGTGATACTGATTGTTATTATTGTATAAATAACATGACTTGCCTGATACATGTATACTATTGTGTAGTTGTACTTGTTATTATTCCTGATATTTTATCCACTATCATATTACCTGTAGACTTTGCTACATTACCTGATGCTTGTTACACTTCATGTGGTGACACACTTTTCATGTACACGTATACCTTACATTGCATGTCTTTAATTCCTGTATATCCTATAGACACTATTCCGTATGCTCACATCGCTATAGAATGGTTGCATACTTCATCTACATGTTCACATGCATCACGTCAACAATGTTTATTATATACAAACATGAGACTACTGTAAACATTACCCGATGATAACATGCTAATTGGTGATGGTATTAAAATATGACACTGTTATATTTCTACAGATTATTAAATTTCTATTAGATGGTATAATTATCACATAAACATTTATTATATATTATTATCGTGCTTGTATTACTATAGTACATATTACTGCCTCCTTCATTTTATCACTCACTAGTTCGCTTTCTGATGACCCTGGGTTTGCGTGCTCAGGTTGGAGATTCGAGATATCATACTGTCAGATATGTTATTGCATTCACATAGGAGACTCATCATCGAGACCATTCATAGGTATCTTTGTGATTTGTTTCTGTTATCTTATTTATCCCAATGTATTCATATCTGTTATGATCACTAACCTCTTTTTGCAGGTATTCTTATACTTATTTAATGCTGGAACTGTTGTATATATATGGAGACTATTTTCTATACTGAGGCTTAGCGTACATACGTGAAGGTATCTCCGCCCTGCGTATGTACGTCATCATAACATTCTTGTACCTGCGGGATCACGGCGTTACAGAAGGTGCATCTACCTACAAATTGGAATTGTGTGAACACGTCGTTCTGAACAAGAAGAAGGTGAAATTCAACATCACTACTCACCACTCGGATGGCCTTCTTGATTGTGTTCATCTAAGTATTTGGGGACCTTCTTAGACTCCATCGCTTAAAGGTCATCGGTACTTTATCTCTTTTATTAATAATTTATCTAGGCATTGTTGGATATATCCCATGAGACAAAGGTTTGAAGCCCTAGGAATGCTGGTGAAGTGAAAGAATATGATGAAGAAACAAATTGGTAGGAAGATTAAGGAGCTACAAATTGATAATGTTGAAAGATACAAGAACCAATTCCTACAATTTGGTCAGAACACTGGTATTGGTACTCACTTCACAAATGAATTACATAGGTTGGCTAAGGAGATAAACTGTTCCTTGCTGGAGAAGTCTCGATGTTTGTTGTCTAATGCACGATTAGACAAATCGTTTTGCGCTGAGGCGATTGTATATGCTAGCCATCTAATAAATGGATTGTCATCGATTGCGATAGGAGGTAAAACTCCTCTGAAAGTTTGGTTTAAGAAAGCTGCTCAAGATCATGATTTGTTGCGAGTATTTGAAAGTCCGACCTACTTTTGTAATAAAGATGGTAAGGAATCCGCTAGTAAAGAAGTTTGTGTTTTTGAGTGTCAAAAATATGAAAGGCTTCAGGTTATGACACCCCGAATATAAGAAGATTTTGTTCAGTGAGCATGTTACATTTGATGAGACTTCACTATTGAGGGTTGATTATATTCCACCGCCTCCAGTTAGTTCGGTATCAGTAAGGACTTAATCGAATGTGACACCGGGTGGAGATCATGTAGCCAGTTTTGATACTGAACAGGTTGAAGACATTGTTGAGAATGTTAATTATTTGCAGTTATTGGAACCAAGATAAATCCATGAAGGTGGGCGAAGAAGCATGAATTTCAAGTTGGTGACCGCGACAAGCTCAAATTGAAGGCCATTGTTCTCCATGACGGTAGTAAGGAGGTTCATATGACTCAGACAGTTTGATTCACGACAAGCTCAAACACGTATGAAGCTATATGGGTTCTCGAGAAGCTGATTTGGACTTCACGTAGAGGTGAAGAGTTGGACTTCACGTAGAGGTGAAGTGTTATAATCTCGATGAACGTTTGATCTTCCAATGTGAAGATAGTTGAGTTTGCATAAAGGAGCGTGCATTCAGATCGTTGAGCGCATATTGGTATTTGGTGCGCTCTACTCAGATTTGGTTAGATCGTCTTAAAGATATTTGGACTGAAACGCCAGTCAATTGGAGTCAGTGTGGCTCATGTTGGGTCCTTCTTGAGGTCATTTAGAATGGTATTCTATTCATTTGCTGAGTTGTAGACATGTTCGTTGGTTGGCTCATATGGTATTTCTCTTCGGTGGAGTGTTAAGAAAGCATGTACATTGCATTCCGTTTGGATAGCTGAGCTGAAGTTGAAATCTTACAATTGATATTGGAGTTTGGAGAGCGTTGCCTGAAGGGACGATAAACTCAATTTGTCTAATGTGATCAGTGAAAATCTTACAATTGATATTGGAGTTTTGAAGGAACCAGTTTCGTCTGTTGGCCAAGTCGAAATCGTGTGTCGATTTCACCGAGATCGTGTGTCGATCTTGTTCGGAGCGCTCAAGTCGAGATCGTGTGTCGATCTCGCTAGATATTCGTTAGAGTTCGGCTCAGATTTGAAAAATCTTTACCGAGGTGGAGAATTGTAGGGAGAGAGAAGATAAGAGGAGATAAAATATATTGGAAGAGTTTTTAAAACTCATTGAAGAGATAGCGCAGAGATCGAAGTTCAGAGGAAACGAGAACACAGTTTGAAGCAGGCCAAGCAGAGCCCGGTCGACCGCCCGATCGACCGGCGTGCACGACGTGCACAGGCACAGCCCGGTCGACCGCCCGGTCAACCGTGGCTAGGGAACGGTCGACCGGGGCGGTCGACCAACTGGCACAGCTTGAGCTTCTGTTGGTTCTGGTCGGCTGACCGATCGACCGAGGGACAGGGTCGGTCAACCGGCCGGTCGACCGTCCGACAGGCGAATTTCCTCTCCTGAACGGATTCAGATTTCGTTTCTGATTTGGAAACGAATCCAATTAAGGTTTCCTAAAACCCTGAGACTCTCTGGTTATAAATAAGGGTCAGAACCCTCATCCCTAGTATCCCAAGTGTCCCTTGAAATCCTCAAGGAACAACTTGTAATTGATTGTTGAATCAATAAAATAAAATCTCTCTCTAGAGCCCTTACCCCGAGGACGAGTAAATTGCCGAATCTCCTTAAATATTACGTTGGCTTGCTTTCTCTCTTGTTTTTCTGTTCTTGTCATGTGGGTACTTCTCCGGCTCCATCTCCGTTGCTTGGGTTTCTCAAGTTGGTTGTTGCAAGGAGGCGCTAGGCGCAACAAGGTGGAGGCGGACAGGGGGGAGGAAAGAGGACATTTTGGACATTTCGGATTGAGATAAATATGTTTAAAAAATTTGGATGAGCAATTTTTTTTTTGGTGCCTTCATTAATTTCATGGGTGACAATATCCTGTTCCCGCAGAAAACCCATCCTCCTGCAGTGCCGCAAGGTCCCAATCAAAAATTTCTTGGGGACGGCCCAAGACTGTGGGGCTGATTGGGTGGGCCGGGTTTGGGCTTAAAGTAATTCACTCGATGCTCTTTTTATTCTTATAAATTATAAAATTAATATATCAGGATTAGATATTAATGTTGTGCCTGTCGCCACATTAGTTTGGATCTTTTGTTCGGTATTTCATATCGAAGACGACTTTATAAGATAGTCCCTGCAACAAAAGAAGAAGAAGAAGAAGTTTTTCTTCATGTTTCATTTAATTAATTTATTAATGGAATGCGAAGGCTCTTTATAGATTCATCATTTGCTACTAAAAAAAGAAAAAAGAAAAAAGAAAAGAAAATAGTCTATGTAAAGGCAGAGGAGCAAAGGGATCACTAGTGGCTAGTGGGTATGTTGCATAGAGAGTTAGACACAGTTCTTCTAATACAAGTATGATACGACATGACACATTGATACACAATAAATTCAAAAAAATATCACATAATTAAACTATCATGTCTTTTATACGTGTGTCTGAATTCGAACCACCACGGCTCAAACGGATGAATTGTATGTGCTAGCTAGGTGGCATGGAAAGATAACTTTTGTCTCCATTTATGAAAGCAAGCATGGAGAAGGATTTGTGAGACATAAGGGGGCCGTTTGTTTCGTCGTAAAAGTTCGTAATTCGTAAATGACTTACGATCCAATTATAACTATGACGTTTGTTTGGACCATAATTCGTAAAAGATTTACGCAACTCAACTACCACTCACTTGCGACCCAATTCTCACTCACTCACAGCCCAGTTACAGTTAATTTGTGGTCATGCAAATTTGTATTATTTTTTTATGTTAATATTAAAAAAATTTAATATTTAGCATTTTTAATATTTATTTGAAATATTAAAACTTTTTAAATCACCAAATAGTTAATTTTGTGGTCAACTTTTTCACTTACAACTTACACATAACGACAACCAAACACCGTAAAACACAATACACTTTCTCACTTACAACTTTATATTACCAACCAAATACCGTAAAATTTACATGCATGTAACTCATTTACAATTATAAAAAATTTTATCAATTACGATTTATTTATTACAGCCAATTACGACAAGCAAACATACACATAGTTCATTTAAATCTGACCAGCTTTTGTACAAACTTACTTTTTGCCCAGTAGTTTGCATTGTTTCACATTGGATTCCGGTCGAGTTGAAAGGTGTTCTTTTTTGGCTTGCACGCTTGTACAAATAGGCTCCTACATTTATGGGACAGTTTTGGTGTTATTTACACCAGCTCTTGGCCACTGTTACCAAGTGTTAGCTTAATGATCCCATGACACCTCCCAAAAACATCCCATAACACCCACATCCTTAACTCTTGTTACTATACACAGTCTAAAAGAGAGATTTTTTTCCCTTAATAGAACCAATGAATAGATAAAATGTTACTAAAATTAACATTGTGTCATTTTCTCATATCAAGGAATGATGGGATTTGCTGTTTTGCAACAGATCTAGGAATGTTCAGCTACATGAGACTTGATTGCCAAATTTATGTACGAAATGTAGGAAATAAGAAAGATAAATGCAAGCCGTCGTTGAGCACCTTGTTGGTCTTGGGGCACCATCCTAAAAGGCTAGCATGTTAGGTGGACTTGTCTAACCAAATCCCAACAATTCCCCTCGAAGAAAGAGTCTCCCCTGTATCAAATGCTCAATCGAGATCTAATTCTTCACGGTACGCCTTATGTGAAGTACAGTACCTATATACCGATATCACGTAGGCGAGCGCCCATTACAAGGAGCACCACTGCCAAATTTCTCGAGAGCTTAACATTAGCTTCACAGGGGCCTATTGCGCCTTTTTGTGCCAGTGGGGTGGGCAGGCGCATTGCGCCTTTGCGCCATTGAGGGATCTACATCGTCGAACATTACCCACACATACGACTAAGTTCGTGGCATGGCTCTGATACCACTTGTTGGACTTAGGACACCATCCCAAAAGACTAGCCTTTTAGATGGAGTTGCCCAAATCCTTATATACTCAAGACTATCCCCACGTCTAGCTGATGTAGGATTATTTGTTCGACTTAAACCCAAGACACCTTTTATTAGCTGAACTGATTTACTGACTGTAAGAGTGTATGAGGCTTGAGTGACAAATTATAATTTGAAATGTAGGAGACTGGATGCAAAATAGTTAGCGTGCATGCTCGTACGACCATCTGTAGGAGTTCATACAACCAATTACCATGAAGAAGCAGGCATCTACGGCCAATTCTGTGGGTGGTTTTATTGCTTGTTTTTCTTTCGAATTTCAGATGAGAGATGGTGTCGAGACTCTGAAACTATGCGAGCAAAACGCCGAGGGGGAAAAGAGAAGAAACTAATATTACATCACGGAACTGTTGTATTTCGAAAAGAGAAGAAACTTCAGATTTTAAGATTCCGAGAGGAAGTACAAAACAAGAACAAATTTATGAAAAAGAACAGAGATGGGACTCATGTAAGTATGGTAAGGATTCCTTGGCAAGATGAAAGATCCTAAACTTTTGTTAGGTGATAATGGAGGATGATATTTAACAAAGAGAAGAGAAGTACAATAGATTTATCATGGAAAAGGAAAATGGAAGGAAAAAAAGGTACAAGAAAGCAGTGGATGATTGTGGTTAGCTGTAATACTCAATGGAATCCGGTAAAATTGAGAATGTTGTTGGATGAAAGCCGAAATGTTCTTCATCAGACTGCACGTAACATAAATTTCCAAATTGGAGGCATAATAACACTCCTGCAAGTTCTCCAATAAATACTTGTCAGGTTATTATTATAGGTTCCATTCCGATTGTGACCAAGTTGTAGATCAAGATAAGATTCTTACAAATGATTATCAGCAAACATTGACAAAAAAATGCTGCCCTCCACTTTTTCCACTTATAATGCCAACATCTATTTTAGATCTTAATCCTGCACATGGAAATGAAATGAAAAAGGTTTCAACTTAATAATTCTCAAATACTTGCATATAAGATGATTTCCAGTATTGTTTGGAATAACAGTAGTGAATTCAGTTTGTTGGGAATATAAAGAATATATGTGAATCTTTAAATTGAATTACGGCGAGATCCGTTGATCGAATCAATTGAATGATGGTTGGAGTGTGTTCTCCTTCCATTGGGGATGAACGTAGTATATTCACATGTTCAATTCTGACTTCGAATGAATGAGATATTCAAGCCTAAAGATTACCTAATTCAAAGCCAAAATGAGACTAAAAGTTACTAAAGGCATTTAGTCCCATATTGACCATGGGATGGAAGTTTGTAGTGTTTAAATAGAAAAAAATGGGAACAAAAGGCGTGCTTTTTGGCTACTTAGAGTTTTCGCACGCGGTTAGGAGGAAACCATGCTCGCGCACGCGCGCGCCGCCGCTGGCGCCGGCGTCGGGCTCGGGCACAGGTCTAGGTTCGGGTTCGGGTTCCCTACCCGGCCTAGTTCTTTTTGAACCGGGTCTCACGGGTATGGGTTATGCGGAGCATACCCGCTCCGCTATCCGGATCCGAACCATCGCGGCGGTTGGACGGTTGCAGCGGTTAAAACGAACTGTTGCTTGGTTGGGTTCGGATCAAATTGCCCCTCCCGGAGCGCTATAAATAGCGCTCCGTTTTCTCAATTTAAAACACACCAAATTCAACTCTCTCTACGTTCTGAACTGAGATCCTCTCTCTCTTAGTTGAAGTAACTTTCAAAGGGAAGTAGGAAATCAGTAACTTGGTTTCCGAAGCGGCTTCCAAAAGAGATTCTGCAAAATTCGTTCTAAAAGAGAGCTCAAAAAATTCAACAAATTCGTTAATAGAATTGTTGTCTGAATCTGGGACTTCCAAAGAAGAACAAATTCGTTAATAGAATTATTGTCTGAATCTGGGACTTCCGAAGAAGAACAAATTCGTTAATAGAATGTTGTCTGAATCTGGGACTTACGAAGAAGAACAAATTCTTTAATAGAATTGTTGACTGAATCTGGGACTTCCGAAGAAGAACAAATTCTTTAATAGAATTGTTGTCTGAATCTGGGATTTCCGAAAAAGAATATTCTTCTACCTTCCTTCTTCCTCTACAGTGGGTGCTCCTCCAAAGTAAAGACAATTGTCTTAGTCCCGCTGCTTCAATAATCCTGTGAAGGTACTGGTTAACTACGGTTCGACCGTACGGTGATTTGGTAGTGCTATCCAAATACCGTGAAGGAGTGTTGTATCTTGGGAGACCAGCGTCCAGTAACCCGTTAGCACCGGTGCGGGGACATAATTGTCTTAAGGAGATTCGCTTTAAGCGTACTTCACTCCAAGTACTGTATAAGTGTTCGGAAGGATTAGTTGTATTGAAAAAAGGTTTAGAGTAAACCATTAGTTGCCGTGTACTGATGATCAAGAACTTCGAATGTTTATGCAGGTTCATTTTGCTCCTTCCGAATCACCGTTTGTAGCATAAGCTAGGACAGGTCGTATCCGCAGGGAGGGTTAGCGATAGAAGCATTCAAGGTTTGTATTGAAATCTTTGTGAAGAAAAACGAAGGTTCTTCTTTATTTTAAGAAATGAAAAATAAAACGATGTGAAAGGTGAGTGGAAAATCTTTGGGTGTTTTGTAAAATAAAAGAAGAAATGAGAATAAAGATGGAAGGAAAACAGAGAGATTTGAAAAAGAAGAAGTTTCCAAAAGAGAGATTTTTAAGAATAAGTAAAGAGAAAACCATGACTAACTAACATTAAATTTACTAACTTACTACTCTCGTTGGGTGATGCATGCCTCATATTGATTCATCGGCAATGGTATGTCTTACTTTACCAAGTCCTTGTGTTGTCCCATGTCGAAGGTGTTTCTCATCTAAGCTAGTTGCCTCCTTGAATCATTGGCTCGCTAAATAGATTTTCATTAGTGGAATAATGATAGTCACTTTTAACGATGCTAAGAAACATACAAGATTCATTAGTCTATCAAAACTATAATAAAGCGAGCATGAAATAAGAACTTGTAATGTAGTCATTGACATAGTGAAGTGCTTCATCTTCATGTTCCATCACGACACTTGTTCTAAAGATAAGGCTCTAAGTGATGCTCACATGAGTCATATGGAAGGAAAACTTAGCATTTGCAAAGAATAAAAAGCAACTCATCTTCATTGAGAGTAATATAGACTTGTAATTTGCAAGACTTGAAAGAAGAAAGTATCCTAAAAATCATATAAGTCAGCAATCACCCAAGAGTTAGTAGTTAGTAAAATTAAAAGTTAGTTAGTCATGTTAATGAATTAGCTAGGCATAGAAATAAAGAACAAAAAAACAATTCATTGTAGAAGTGAAATAAAAGAAAGTAAAAGCTTAAAAGAAAAACAATGCACTAGAATAAGAGAAGATGAAGATTGAAAGCTCGATCCTTGTATTGCGTTGTCACCGTCTCCAATTACAAAGATTGCTCACTCTCACTCTCTCTTTTCTGGATTCTAGAAGGAGAAAAAGAAAATTATATAAGAGACTAAAAAGAAAACCTAGAGAAACCTTAACAATTTCCCTAAAAACAATGCTCTTTTCTCCTCCTCGATTATAGAGGCCCTAGGGGTCTATTTATAGTCTTCATGAGAGGAGGCCACCCACTTCAGTCTCCGGATCAAATGCTGAAGTAATAGCCTAAAGATTGTCGTGGGTCCGCGGCAAGTGCCGCGTTTCCGCAGCCGTTTCTTGGCCGCTGCGCTAGCGTATTTTTGTGCCTTTCTGTTGCATCTCGTATCCTCATTGGATCTTGTAGAAACTGAGAATACGTTTTGGAGCTTTTCAGACTTGGGCTTTTCTCTTGTGGGCTTCTTAAATGCTTCTTTAATTCCTCAAAAATCACAATTGTTGGGCCTCTTTCTCCATTAGACATTGGACTGACTGAAAAAAGAAAAAAAGCAGTAAAAATCAACTATTTATTCAGATAAAGCATAGCATAGTGGTAGAAAATGATGCATAAATGACTCCAATTACACCCCCATACCTAGCTTTTGCTCGTCCTTGAACAAAATAAGTAAAAGAAAAAACCTAACTAAATTATTACACTACTTTCATAGGTGACACGATTGCACTGAGCTCGTGCAACAAGTCATTAAACCTCTAGGTTACTCTAGAGGAGGACTGTTGTCTTCTGAGGGTTTTCAGCGGATTGCACCCACAAAATCCCAAAGAAAAAGAAAATGTAAATGAAAAGAGAGAAACATTTTTTTTTTTATGATCCATTTCCTTCAAGAATTTCGGTGATCTATCGGTTTAGGGTTATTCTAAGCTTTTCCTTCTTTTTTATAAGTTTCCATTTGAAATATTATTTTCAACTTAGTTTAAGTTTTCCAGGAATAAAGAGAAACTGGATTCTGTATCAGGTCTAACACATATACATATGTATGAGGGATTTTTCTTAGACTTTAGTTCGTTTGTTCACACAACACACATATATATTTATATATATATATATATATATATTTTATAGAGTATATATTTACATTCTCTTAGCTTCATTAGGCTTTCTAATTTACCCATGTAGCGAGCCTTTTACCGATGACTCCCAGACCAGATAGTCTTAGGGCACCAGATGAAGATACATCCCTAAGGTTCAAGGTCTCGAGTAAACTAGGCCACGAATGCTAAGGACTCAACCACTTTTAGGCGCGACTGGTTATGCTTCTTAAGGCACACAACAACCAGCTTAATTAGTGATCAAGTTTTATTTATGAATATCTATATATATATTTATTATTATTATTATTTTATATATATATTTTTTATGTAAACAAAGTAACTAAGTTTTTGATTAATCCCTCAATATGCAAATGTATATAGTGTTTAGAAAAAAATTCTAAATCTAGCTGTCTTTTCTATTCTTTTCTTTCTTAACTTAAAGATTCAACAAAATTTCTTATTTCGACTTATATTAAGAAATCTTAGCTTAGAATTCCTTAATACCTAAGATCAAGTTAATTCTTTTCAAAGAAATGGATCAATATTTTTTTATGTTTATTTTATTATTATTATTATTATTTTATAAGAAGCAGGAAACCTAGAAATCTAAAAGAAAAGGTCTAGAAAAAAAATCCTATATTAGTAAGAAAAGAGAAATATAAGAAAAGAGAAACACTAGAAATCTAAAAGGAAAAGTCTAGAAAATTCTCATGTTAGCATCTACCCCTCATACCTATCTCATGCATTGTCCCCAATGTATGCAAGAAAGTATACGCATGAAATAGGACAAAAAGGTATCACCCCTGCCTTCGGCTTGGACCAGCGGTGGTGCTAAGTCAGCCCGACTGTGATCGTCGCAGACTCTCCTCAATGCGGTCGAGGCGCGATGTTTGCTCCGCAACTTATTTGCATAGTCGAATCTGCCCCCGAAATATCTTCTTCATGAAAAACACCTAGAGGGGGGGTGAATAGGTGTTAGTGCTAATCTAAAACTTAATCCAAAACTAAGTGCGCTAAATGCGGAAGCTAATGCAAATTATGCACAAACTAATACAATACAACAAGTGTAGCCGAATTCTCCTTGCGAGGCTCTGGACTAACTCCCCTTGATTCCCCTTGAAATGGGTTGAGGCGCTATGTGAAGCTCTTGTTGGATGAGTATAAGCTAGGCACACACACACACACAAGCAATCCAAGCAATGTGCACACACAATCAAGCCAAAGCAATCAAGGATATAGCAATATGGATTATGCAAGGCACAACACCAAGCAAATAAATATGATATGAAGTATGATGCTTTGCACAAAAGTAAAGAGAGAGAGAGTTTAGAGACAAGTGGATCAAACGCAAACACAAAGATATGTTTCAAGTTCGAGCACCCTTGCTCTACACCACCTACACCACCGTGTAGGATTTCCAATCCACTATACCGTCCACCGAGGACTCCCACCGAGGGAACCTTCACCGAGAAGGATTTGTACAACAATGGAGTACCTAACTCCTCTCTCAAACAAACACCTCCTCACACACGAGGAGTAGGCCCTTAGCCAAACAACCACAACAACAACCACCCTCTACCGAAGAGGCTCACAACCAATCTCAATCACCTCACACTTGAGGGATACAAACCAATCACCCGATCACCTCTACCGAAGAGGGATACAACAAGAATAAGGGTGTACAACTTAGAGGTTACAACAACAACCTCAAAACTCTCTCTTTTTCTTTTCTCTTTCACAAAACAAAGATCCTAATAGTTTAGGATAGAAGATATAGCTCAAGTGTGGAAAACTAAGTGTTTGGGAAAACAAGCAACAAAGAAAAAACTAATCGGGAAGTCTCTTGTAAAAGATAGAAAATGCAAGATCAAATCAAAATCCCAAAACCTAGTTTTCTTTGATTTTCCAAAACCCAAAATAATGAAGATGAGAAGTTTTAAAGCCCACAAACTCTTTTTAAAACTCTTTTAAACACCTCAGAAAACTGAAATTTTTTTTTCTCTTAAAAAACTTGGCCAAAATCCCCAAAGAGATGGGGTTTATATAGGCCCATCAGAAAACTAGCCGTTAGGCTGAGCTGGCAGCCTGACAGGCTGCCGGTCGACCGACCCGGTCGACCGCCAACGGTCAGAAATATGACCGTTGGGCAACTGCGGTCGACCGGCCCCCGGTCGACCCAAACAAACAGGGAGCAGAGCTCTCATCCGGTCGACCGGCACGGTCGACCAAACAACCTGAGAGCAGAGCTCTCAGACCCGGTCGACCGGCTCGGTCGACCGTCCCAGTGACTCCAAACGTGCACAGATCTGTGCACGTCCGGTCGACCGGCCCGGTCGACCGGACATCAGCCAAGTCGACTAATAACTGGCTTAGTCGACTGGTTGAGTCTGGAACTGAAAACTGGGTCAGAAAACTTGGGAAAAATATTTTATAAAATCTTTTAATACTTCTAAAAAATCACCAAAAAAATGTTTTTATCATTTTATATCAAAACTCAAACAAGTGATAAAAGTTTCAAGACATGTATCAACATATTCAATTCATTTTTGAGTCTTGCAAATTTTATCAAAAACAAAATTGTATTTTTCAAACTTGATTTTCCAAAACATGAATAGGATAGTCAAAATAAGTTTGTCTAGCAACTTTAAAGCATGTATGTATATCTAGAACATATCTAATATACATAGAAATAAAGTAAACTTGTTTTGATCTACTATCCATGAAAACCAAAATCCAAATCATGAAATGTGTATGTTGTGCACTTGAGCATATCAACTATACTAAACTTTACAAATTGGATCTAAACACACTATCTAAATTAGGATACCTAAGTCTTCTTGATGATCTTCATCTTCAAGTAGACTTGCTCCAAAACTCCATCCATGGGCTAGGCAATGTGTAATCTTGAAGCTTTGGCCCTGGAATCAACATGAAAAGCTTCTAAACGCCTTGTTGAAGCTAATCACCAACTAATATCTTGGTTAATGATCTGAAACTTAAACAACACAAGATATTAGTAAACATAACTATATGGTTAATCATCATCAAAACTAGGGTGGAAGGCCTTTGGGCCAACAATCTCCCCCTTTTTGATGATGACAAACTCATGGAGTTATATATGCATGGATTAAAGTTAAGCTTCAAAGAAAAGCTCCCCCTTAACTCATGCATAAACAAATAAATAAAATATATGCAATGAATGTACATAAACATGTATGCATCAATATGCATAAAACACAAACAACTTGTTCTAGAAGCTCTAGTTACCAATGAATTAATAAAGCATTAAAACAAAAACACTAGATGCTCTAGATACCAATAAAACTTAAAACTTACCAATAAAACTTAATATATGCAAAAACATAAGTATGCATATATAAAAATATGTTAAACTCTCAAATAATTCTCCCCCTTTTGTCACTCATCAACAAAGGGGTAAACAAAGTAAAATAAAATCAAACAAATTTTTCTCCCCCTTTTGTCAAAACAAAAAGATCAAGAAGGGGTGACTATAAACAACATGATATCAATAGATAAAAATATCAATGAAGCATCTTGATATCAATAGAAATAAATAAGGATCAATAAATGTTATATGCTATATACATTCATGAAGAGGAAGACGCTAAGTTAGCTTCCCTACACATATGCATTACATGAAAGAGGGATGTTAAGCCCTAATTCACATAACACACATTATGTAATGATAAGAGGATATGTGAAGCTCCCCCTACACACGTGTACCATATAACGAAGAGATGTTAAGCTCTTCAATACAAGATACACTCATCATGAATCTATATGCATATAGTCAATACAAATCAAAACTTTTGTATTTTCCAAAAAAAATTTTAGATACCAATTTTAAGTAAAAACACATGAAACATCTTGATATCAATAATAAATTTGAATGTCTAAATAAAATTTTGAAACCAATGTAAATAATTTTCATATCAAACATATGATACCAATATGAAATTTTTCAATCATAAAGTAAGGGAGTGGAAACAAATACCAATTGAAGAATCACCAATTGAAAGACAAAATTAAATTTTCTCCCCCTTTATGAAATACCAACTAAAAGGATGCATGGCTTGATACCAATTTAAAAATAATCAATTGAAACAAAATTGAAGCTCAAGCACTAGCATAAACAAGATTTTGTGAAAAAAATTTATATCTTAAGCACAATAAAAGTGTATGAAATAGAATGAGTACCAATCACCAATAGATGATACCAATAGAAAATATACATACACAATAAACATATGAGTATACAAAAAAAATCAAAATGATACCAATTGAAAGAGTTCAATGATACCAATTGACATAGCAATAAGTTCAAGTGTATACATCATATTACAATACCTCCCAATCAAGGTTCAAGTTTTAAATGATTTTCATTTTAAAGCATACAAGACCATGATCTCCCATCCATCCGCCCATTGATGGTAGGGGTTTTCAAAAAATAGATTTGAAAATGTAGTTTTGTTTGAAAATCACTACCAAGTGAAGAATACGAACTAGTTATATGGAAAGACTTTAAACTAGTACGAAATCCTTCAAGTAAGAAATACAACAAAATAGTTTTTCATGAAATAAGAAATCCACATGAAAATCAACATTCTAATCCAATTAAGCACAATTTTGACTCATGAAAACAAAACATGAGTAAGCAATAAAAGTGAGTGTACAAATAAAGTGTGAATATCATAATCATGAAAATATTCAATTAAGCTCAATATTCCTTAACATTGAAAACACGAAAATCATCAAAACTTATTTAATCTTCATGGCATATGTATGTAATACAAACTAAAGTATACATACATGTCCAAAATATAAAGAGTCCACAAATGTATATGCAAGGCAGGCACGTGGCTCAAAAGGATGTACATGTATAATCAATAGTTTGGACAAGATAGACATATACATGAAGTCAAACAATTAAACAAAAAATCAAGAAAAACTAAATTTTCACCAAAACAAATTTCATTTCAAGGTATATGTCTGAATTGTCAACACAATAAGTATACATACATATCCCTAAACACGGTTGAGTCCATATATAGATTTGCATGAAAGGCAAATGACTCAAGGGGTATACTGTATGTCTTAAAGTTTGGCAATACAAAACATACATGAAGTGAAAACTCACAAAACAAATCCAAAATGGGAATACAAGTTTAAAATGTATGAATCATCAAACTAGACTATACTAGCACATCTAATGGGTTCAAATAAGCATTCAAGCTCAAACATAATAAATTTATTTGTGGCCCACTATATGCACAAGTATATAACTAGTCTTAATGAAAACTAACATCTAAACAAGTAATCTTAACATGAAGCATCAAAACACAATAAAGAAATCACCATGATAAAAAAACTAAAAATGATTATTATGTAAATTCACATGTATTAGATTCATGATGTACATTATAGTTTAAACAAAAGTGAGAACACTAAGAATGGGTTCATACAAGCATGTGTGTCTCAAATACTATATATGTATGTCAAGGATCTAATAATCATGGCATTACATACTAATCCATAGACAATGAAAACATGCTATAAAACATCAATATGAAATACAACACATATATGATCAATATGTACATGCATGTGCATTAGATTTAGGTCATACAAATTAGTTTTACCAAGGTTAAAACACAAAAATATAAGTCCATATAAACATGGATGTTTTCTACCAACTAATAAGTATAACACTAATCTAATCAACATGACATATTCAAGATGATCACTAAACATCAAATCATGCTATGAAAGATAAACATGGAAAGCATGTAAACACAAGGAGTTAGAGATTCGATACCAAAACCAATGAGGGCACCGCCTCTATTCTCCAAAACAAAGGTGGTCCTCTCCACCAAACTTTCCCTTGAAAGTGATGCATCCAATTGATCTCCTTTAAGTCCGGAACGCATCCACTCCAAGGTGTCATCACTCTCACGTCATGTGAGAGCCCACACCTACATCAAAAATAATAGGAGGGTGGGTGGTCTTTGGTACCCATATCTTCTTGGTCCAAGGGGTTAGTACCTTCTCTAACCCAAACAAACTTCTTTGCTAAATTCTCAACATGTAAACGATCATAGCAAAATTTAGCAAGATGGCCTTTCGGCCACAATGTGTACATGTGTACACAAGAGCATACATGTGTTGATGGTGTCCGTGGGAGCATGTGTATGCCGTGGAGGGTGTGCATGCATAAAAGTGGAACTTGTTTCTTACGAACCAAGGTTTCCAAGCGAGTGTGGTTCATGGCACATTGGCTCATAGTGGAGCCCAAACAATACTCTCTTCTTTAACATACAAATATCATCATTAATCCTAGAAGAAGAGGTACATGCATTAGGTAGACTAGATGAAGCTACTACTAGCATGGCAAACATGTGCATCAATTTTATTTTGTAAAACTTCATTTTTCTTTAAACAAATTTCTAAATCCTTTGAAATAGAATCAATTTTTATTTTCAAAGAATTATTTTCTTTTACAACAAAATCAACTTTAGAAGATAAAATTTTCATTTTTCTTCAAAATAGCATGGCAATCATTTTTAGTTTTTAAAAAATTCATTTTCTTTTAGTGCAAGTTCCAATTGAGATCTCAATGAATCCCTTTCATTATAGACCTCAACCTTCTCTTGCAAAACACAATCAAGTCTAGAATGCAAACTCTTATTTTCTTTTTCAATTTCTAGACTTTTCTTTTTCAAAATCTTATTATAATTTCAATTAATTTTTCACAAACAATAGAAAGTTCTTCATTTAAAGCATGGGCATCAAAATTATCACATGAAGAACTAGAGCAATCATCACTATCTAAGTGGGGTTCCGAATGTACCTCAAGGGAGTCATTCCCTTGGACCATGAAGCATTGTGAATCGGATTCTCCACTAGATTCCTCCGGTTGGTTTGACACTTGAAGCTCGGAGGTGGTGGTGGTTGTTGTTAACTTGTTCACACTGCAAAAGCAGAATCAAGGTTAGAAACACGTAAAAGATAATCTTTAGATAAAGTGCTTCTAATGGCCTCTTGGCTTGTGCATTGGCCCCTATATGATTGCGATCACTAAGGAAGGATTCCTTGGTAATAGCAAGATAAACTTTATGACCTAGGGTTTGTAAATAAACGGTCATCCTAATCTTCCAAACATGAATGTTGGAAGGGTCATTACATAGGTGGGGTCATGAAGGCCATGGTAAACTATATGTGTGCAAACACGCAATGCAAACAATAGATTAGCAAGCAAATGGATCTCACTCCTAAGATGTTAAGCCTAAGGTATCAGGAGCACTAGCTCTGATACCAATTGAAAAACACCTTAGAGGGGGGATGAATAGGTGTTAGTGCTAATCTAAAACTTAATGCAAAACTAAGTGCGCTAAATGCGGAAGCTAATGCAAAATATGCATAAACTAATACAATACAACAGTGTAGCCGAATTCCCCTTGCGAGGCTTGGACTAACTCCCTGATTCCCCTTGAAATGGGTTGAGGCGCTATGTGAAGCTATTGTTGGATGAGTATAAGCTAGGCACATACCACACACAAGCAATCCAAGCAATGTGCACACACAATCAAGCCAAGCAATCAAGGATATAGCAATATGGATATGCAAGGCACAACACAAGCAAATAAATATGATATGAAGTATGATGCTTTGCACAAAAGTAAAGAGAGAGAGAGTTTAGAGACAAGTGGATCAAATGCAAACACAAAGATATGTTTCGAGGTTCGAGCACCCTTGCTCTACATCCCCGCCTACACCACCGTATAGGATTTCCAATCCACTATACAGTCCACCGAGGACTCCTACCGAGGGAACCTTCACCGAGAAGGATTTGTACAACAATGGAGTACCTAACTCCTCTCTCAAACAAAC